>OMLC01031569.1:2693-14870 GCA_900302585.1 Regalecus glesne
TCTGGCCAAACAAATTGGTGTGTGTGTGTGTGTGTGTGTGTGTATGTGGCCAAGGTACATAAGAAAGGCGCTGGGAGAGGGGAGAAGGGCAGAGACGGACACACACCAATAGAGGTCTTACACATTCCTGGAAAAGGGGTCATGACCTTCCCTATGCTCATATCCCATTTCAGAGTGGCAGGGACATAGAAAGGTTGAGTGCTTACCTTCTGTAGCACTGAGCAATGTGAAGGAGGGTGGGGGGGCGTTTGAGGAGAGAGTCATCTAGATCAGATTTGGAGGGTTTACACAAATAGGCTAGGATGACCTTGTCTGATTGGTTGTTTTTTTCTTTTAGCGTAATGCATCCATTAATGTTCCTGACTCATATCGGTTAAGAGGAGAGGTAAGTGCTTAAAACACAAAAAATTAGATGAAATTTCATATGTGTAAGTGGTCCTTCAAATACAACCTTTTAATGTGTACAAAATGTCTTGATGCCATCGTAGCTGAGCAGACGAGGACGTTTATAGTATAACATTGTTTCAATGATGGATACGATTATCAAGGTGAGTCAAAGATCTGGCGGGTGCCCTTAACTTGCACTGGTGAACTTCTCAATAGCTCTAGTGTTGGCATATCTGCTGTTGACTAAGTGAAATTAGTACCTGGACTTCACTCCAAAGCACCAAATATATTTTCACATGACCGGGTGGTGGGGGCCGCGAGGTAATGTGACCCAGTTACAGTACCAAAATCCAATGTACTGCATTACTTTTGGGGCAATTGCTGTGCTGGATACAGTGTTGACAAATGTCATATGGTTGCAAACAGCAAAGTGCTGACATGGAGAAACTGAGTAAAAGCATGTGATGTCCATCCCATTGGATTTACAGATGTGAATAGGAAGTGGGTTTGCTGCATCCCCAGTGGCTGGATGACTAAACTACATCCTACATAAGGAGTGCTTTTGTTGCTCACCTCACAGTGAAGTCTTTTCTTAAGTCATTTGAGCAACCCCCCTCCCCCTCCCTTCATTCAGGAAGTTCCCACTCCTCATCTCTTTTCTTTTGAATAGGGTACTGGTTGAACTGAACAATACCCATACCTTGAACAGGCCCACTGATTTGAGGACTATTGTGTAAGAGAGACAGATGGAGATCACCCCACAAGTGATTTCTCCCACTCTGTTATCACAGAGTGTGACTGTCACTGTGCCCTTATGACATGTTATGCCGCTGCCCGCCTATCTCTTCATCAAGAATGCCAAATGACTACACTGCCCTGGCTCTCACTGGCCTCATTAGCACCAGAAGAAGAGGAGGAGGAGATAGTGAGGGAGAAACAGAGGACAGGAAGAGAAAAGAAATGTGAATGGCACCATAACATAACAATGCATTTAGAGGCTCTGTTGGCAAACACAGCCGGGCCAGGCAGTGGTGCAGATAATGAGCCATAACTCTGTGGAGGATGGAGGGCTATTAAAACCACTTCAACTATATCCAACACAGACACACATTCTCTGTATAAACAACCATATAATTAGTATACAGATTTACTTATATACCCAACCCCCACCATATGGCACCCATGCAGACACTCGCTATTTTGATCAAAGAAATTCTTAACCAGCAACTCATCAAGTTGACACTCACCTCAATAACCTGCTTGGAGTCCAACCTGAAGTTAAAATCTCCAAAGACGAAATATGGCAACTTCTCATACCGCTGGTCTGTGATCCTGCAAAACAATGCAAGTTGTCAGTGAGGCTGTTTGCATATTTACTGTCAGCACCTTCAGGCAGTGAGAGACTTAGGTTATTTAATTGTCAGGTTTTATAAGTGCCTGAAAACATTTATGGTGATATGTGATTATCATTCAATCAACCTTCTCTATGTTTTACATAAATGTCAACAGTGTCATCTTGGAAGATGTTACAACAGGTGGATCTGAAAATTAACTGTTAAGGGCTTTTAAACCTTCACTGTGGATCGCTTTGCACTCAGAGTGTCTACTTAATGAGAGTCACAGCACCATCTACTGGCCCACATCCAGTAGATGGAGGAATGTAGTTATTTGTAGGAGCAGTTAATGTGCCCTCATTCTGCTGTTACATCTTTTTGCCGCTTAAAGATGATCAGATAACAAGTGAGAACACACTCAAATATGTTGATAGGAGGGAAAGGATTAAAAAGGAAATGATGTCAGACATTTACTGACAAATATGGATGACAAAAAAGAAAAGTGGGAGAAGTAAGCCTTTTATTGGGGAACAAAATGTAGTGTTCAAAACAACTTGGAGTCCTAAAACAACCACATCTCTAGATGTATATCGCAAATCACATTCAAATTCACATCACTGTGAGCACAAAAACACAAATATTGGCTGAATTACCAACCTGAATACCCTGATCCAATCAAACAGATCACCTGCAGAAGTAACAGAGTATCTTTCAAAACTGATCCTGCAATCTCAATATTAACATAAATCAACCTCAGAAGAAAATGCAATATGTAGCAATATGCATATGGTGGGCATATGGTTTTTCTAATTTGATAGACTCAAAGGAATGTAAAAACTCTATCTGTAGCCCATCCTGCAGTAGGTCATCTCCACAAACAAAGCTTTTTTTCTCTTTTGGAAACTGTACCTATTTCAGACTGATAAATGCCCGGGTTGTGGTATCAGCATCTTTAATCTATTCAATCAAAGTAAATGCAACAGACATGATGAATCTTGTTAACTTCATAACAGACTGGACACAGTAATCCTTTCATGGAAAAGTATATCTTGTCTTCGAATTAAAAAACACATGCTGAATAGATTTCATCAAAGGCAAAATGACTCCAATGTCAAGGACATTCAATAACCATTATTCTCTACGTTGAGCCTCTGCTCAGTGTTGATCTGGTTCCATCTCTAGCAGGATCCAGATGTTCGACAGACAGACATGCGACACGGGGTTTCTAACAGCGTTGAACCAATTAGTCAATTAGCCGTTTATCAAATAAAAATATCAAATATTTGCTGGTTGCAACTTCAGAAAGCCAAGATTTTCTTGCCTTTCTCCAAATCACATCATTATGAAATAGATACTTGAAGGTTTTATTTGGTTGTTGTTCATCTGAAGTAAACAGTTTTAAGACACCACTTTGAGCTCCGGGAACTCCTGATGGTCATTTGATGGTCATAATTGACAGGTTAATCAATAATCAAAGTAATTGTAAGTTGGAGCCTTGGTCTCCTGACATGCTGGTGGGTTCACAGTTTAGGAAAAATAGTTAGTGGCTATACGCTGTACTAAAATACCGCATTAAAGAAAGCTGATTATGTACTCTGAGATAATATTTGCTCCAGCCATACAGCAGAGGTGACTAAAATCCATTGATATGACTCCAGTCATTATGGCAATCAGGTACTTCAAAACTAAACTCAAATCCGGTATACTGAATGGACATGAACAGACAGAAATCCACTGAATCCAAGTTTCTTAGAGGTTTGTATTTTGTTCATTCTTCCTTATGAAGGTTTTTGATTGGGTATAGTTTAATGTCATGCTATGTTAAAATGAAACAATTATGATTTCCATTTTCATATAACTGTTGTAGGGATAATATCTAATTAGCAGCTATAATGCTGAGCAGTTTTATGTACATCTCTGTAATACTGGGTAAACTATGTCTGACAGTGATGTCAACGGCAGACAATCCTTGAAAGTTAAAAAAATACTTAATCTTTTACAGGTAGGTGGCATTACAAAAGAAAATGCTGTGTGAGGAAATGGAAAGAACAAAACTACACCATACAGCTGAAGTCAGGTGCTGGAGCCTATCCAAGCGCTCATGGGACAAAAGGTGGGGAAACCTCCTGGAACAGGTCTTCATGGATGTACATTATACAGCCATATATAGCTTTCATATTCACATTCAATGTTTTACATTTTTCAGGATAGTTTCCACATTCATTTGATAGAATAGTCAAGAGAGAGACAGGGAAGGAAGGGGCTGAGAGAGAGGGGATGACATGTGGCAAAGTGTCCAGGTCAAATTTGAACCTGCGGCCACTGTAACGACTCCGCCTTATGCAGTAATCGGACTTATAGCACTTTTATTTAGCACTTTTCTAGTCTAGTGACCACTCAAAGCACTTTACAATGAATGCCTCTCGTTTACTGAGCCCTGCGATGGTACGAGCTATACCAGGTGAGCCACCAGGGCACTCCCAATATTTCCATTTTCTTACACAGTTGTGTGTTGCAACATTATTTGTAATTCCTCATATAATTCAGCCTATTGGCAAAGCAGGAGGTAAGTTGACACATTCAAGGATTGTCCACCAGGGTTTTCTGCATAATTTCGGCAGCATTTTAGAAACACACAGCAGACAGCTCAGGTCACTAGGCAAGACAATTGCTCTATCAAATCAGTCCATTTACCGTTTACTATGGCTCCAAATGGAGTCTTATCTCTACAGCGTATAAAAGTAAATGATGTTGAAATCCGTGTATGTGTCCTTTTAATTTTCTAAATACACAAGAAAGCATTAAAACATTTTAGTTTCTAGAAAATTTAAGCATACACAATGTGGTAGGTCAAGTTCTCAGAGCCAGGACTCTTGGTGTCATGGAACACATCCAAAACTGCAGAACCCGGCTCGCAGCAACGCTATGGCCATGCATTTGAAAATGCAGCTAAGCGTCATATAATGAACTCCGACGTCTCATCACAGACTTAAAAGTGGCTCCTCAAAAGAGCAGCGATAGGAAATTAAGGAAGAGGTGGCGCAGCCTCTTGTGTAATTAATGATTCAGGATGCTTGGCTCGCTATCTCCGCTAATCGTGGGGATAAATCTCACCATGGACTACCCAGGCCCAGATAACAATATATTTATGGGGCCGTAAAAAGAGAGAAGCCCTCTTCTCTGCGGTGGGTCCCTTATCTGGCTGGCTGTCGTAAAGCATAGCCACTTCTTCTCTATGAGGCAGGGGGAGGGAAGGGCAGGGCGGTAAAGAGGATTGGAGTGAGAGGCCGGGAACATAGAGCCATTCCATTAAATAGAGACTACATGTTAAATAGGAGACTACATAATTTGTCATCTTATTATATTAAAAAGAGACTCCATCATTTTATCATCTCGTAGGTCATCCTATAGGCAGGAGTAGGGTTATGTTACATCTATGGACTTAGATTTTAGGATCTAGGCATATTCTAGGCGTCTGGGATTGGTTCTGGGAGATGAGCAAAAACATCCTGAATTTTTGTGTGTGTACTATGTGCTTGAAATTCAGTGAGTTCATTCATACACAAATTGTATTTTGAGACAGCTGTTGGCTGTTCTCTGCTGATACACAAGGGGGGAAAATAGTTTCTCAAATCAGTTATGCCATTTTTTTTAACATGACGCCATCCAAAATAATACCCTAGTCTGACGAAGGTCATTCAAGTCACTCTTCAGTTGAATGGATTTGCCACTTTAGAATAATAGTAATAAACATTGAATGGGAAATGCCAAGACCTGCAAATCATCCCACCCTTAAGAAGAGGTTGAGGGAAGGCTTTAATTTTTCAGCACACAGAGATGCACCTGTGTCCTCTAGCCCTGCAATTAGGAAGATGTTTGGGTATTGGTGGGTGTGGATCTTTACATGAACGCCCACATGTGCATCCATTAGGTCACTCAGAATGAGACTGATGAGGTCATTAACAACCCTCCACCCTGGTGCTAAGAGACCAGGCTCTCTAAATAGAGCTAGTGGTGAGTTCATCCTCATGTCTAAAAAGGGAGCAATAAATGGTTGCACAGAGGGATCAATGTGGTGGCTATAGGTGTGGGAACTAGAGTTTTCTTTTGTTTTAATGTACTGTCAGCTTGTGACTGAAGTACAAAAAAAATCTTAAACAATTGTATTCAAACAATTCATGAACAACTCCTGTACATCTTCAGATCAGATAGTGGTACAAATTTGACATCATGATGACAACTGAGAAAAGAGAGCCTTAAAGGACTCCATAAATGACATGGGGAGGAGAGGAGAGCAGAGGAGATATAAAGAGGGAGAGAGAGCAAGAGAGAGAGAAAGAGAGAGAGAATGATATGAGAACTAAACTACAGAAAGGGAAAAGACTCAGAGAAAATCTGAGAGTGAGAGAGAAAGGAGGGGTAAAGCATAGAGAGAGCATGGGGGTCTTTCTTCTCTGTGTTCGACAGCTTTATCCTACTAACAGCCATGTCTAATACCCGCTGCCCGACTGCTTTGTCTGATGGCCCAAGGTATCAGCCACAGGTCAGAAGGTATCAGTCTGTTTACACGCTCATTTCCTAAAGCACTCAGAGTGACCCACTGGTGTGAAAGTTGACTTTTTCTTGGCCTTTGTGGGGGTGGGGGGCAAAGAATTGACACATTAGCTACAGGGGACTTGTTGTGAATGGGCTTGAAGGTGGGGGGTCTTGGGCCGAGGGCCCCTTGCTGGACCCCCACACTCAACATTGGGCCGATTAGCCACGTCATCACAGTTCATTCAAGAAAACTGTAACAGTGTCAAGGACATTCTCCCACAAAGACACACTTCTTTACACAGTCTATAAACATGCTTCTCCCTGGCCAATTCATCGTGCAGTGACACCCCTGAAAGGGGCTCTTCACAAGGGCCGTTCTCACTGGGGGTGGGGGTGTTAGTCAGGTCTTCCTGGGGGCAACACAAAGACGGGGGTCAAACGCTAATTTATAACATGGCCCCCGACTCTGCTCCCAGGCTCCTTACACCATCAGCACAAAGCAACCAGATCACATTCTCTCTCTCTAATTCCATTTTTCTCACACTGAGATAACACACACACACACACACACACACACGCACACGCACACACACACACACACACAAACACACACACACACAGTCAACTGACACACACACTATGCAAACTATTTTTACAACCCTTTAACTCGAACCTTAATCCTTTTTTAGTCAATACCGGATTATAGAGTGTGATTGACAGTTAAGATGAGTCAAAATAGACAGTCTCTACAGGATTATAAGAGAGTGAGTAGAGGCCATGTCATGATTAGATTGACAAGATGACTTACTGCCATTTGTCCAGTCAGAGTTGACTAGATAGACAATAGCTGGGTTGGGTGGGGTGATGCATTGTAGGTGAATGTTGGAAATTTTGAAGAATGTTAACATTGTTAAGAATGTGCTGGGTGACATCTAGCTGAATGGACCAGAGGTGGCCCCTAATGGGACCTTTGACACTGTGAGATGGCCATCCCCATGACCCCCCCTAGTTTGTCCCACAGGTTTTCCATACCTCCCACTCCACTCAGAGACCCTAGTCGTCAGGCTGGTTGTGTGTGTGGGGTTGCGGTCACACAGAGGTTAGGGGACAAAACAAGAAGTTGGGAAAACACAGATCTATAAGTTCAGTTTTTATAATCACACATGAATGGGGCAGGGGTTGGGACTGTGGGTAATAAACTCACCCCCTTTTTTGGAGATTCCCATTAGATCAAGAAAAGACATATTTGTCAAGGAAATGTTTACTGTCAGTTGAAACCAAATCCAGACTTCTAATGTATACTATGGTTGTCCTCCCATTATGTCAGCCCACATTAACTGGTTTATCACCATGTTTACTGGACACACACCTACACAGTGGCGGAATAGAAGCATTGTTCTCTCAAAGTGCTTTAATGACTGTGTGTATCGTATCAAATCGGTTTCTTCCTGTTCTTATGTCATTTGAGGAGCTTAAGTCGAAATATGGGATTCCTGCGAAACACTTTTTAAAATATTTGCAACTATGGAGCTTCATCCTCTCCAAACAGAGCAATAGTATGAAACCTCCTCCCCTGCCTTCTCTGGAAGACTACGCTTTGACTTTCTTACAGACCAGGGGCCTGATTTCAGTGTTGTATAAACTGTTTGTAATCAAGTCTAAAGAGTCATCTGAACACCTACTACAAGCGTGGAGAACAGACTTGCAGGAGAATTGAACAGAGGAGGAATGGTCAGATGCGTATCTCGTTGTCTCGTTGCTCAGACCCAATCCATCAATACAAACTCAAAACTGCTACAGTATAAATGGCTAACTAGACTATATATAACTCCAGCTAAATTATATCGCTTTAATCCCAATTTACCAGACACTTGCCTCAATTATAATGACCAAAAAGGTATCTTATTCCATTGTATCTGGGAATGTCCACAGATACTTTCAGATAATGTCTGCTTTGGCAATATGTAAACTTTTACGTCATGCCAATAAAGCCATTTTTTGAATACTTTCATTTTGGAGGAGAATGTTAGACCTGGCTAGCCAAATCATTGGTGAGGATGTTCCTCTTAATCCTAAATTATGGATATTAAATCTCTATCCAGAAGGCTTCATTACCACCCAGAAAGTAAAGTCTTTACTGAATATTTGCTTTTTTTTAAAGTCAAACAATGCATTACTTGCTCTTGGAGGTCAGACACACCTTGTAGCACAACACAATGGTTGAGGGGAATGACCTCTTATGTTGCATTAGAAGAGACAAGCTACTCAACAAAGAACAAACTTGACAAGTTTTGAAAAATATGGAATATTTTCTATAATTTTCTTCAGAATAACACTGGATCTAGATGATTGGATGGATGCCAAATAGGACTGAGTTGCTTTTTTATCTTTATTCCATTTTATTTTATTTTTGGTCTTTTTAAGTTTTATTTCTTTTGTCTTTATTTCATTTGATTGAAGCATAAACAAAAAAAAAACAGTTTCTCCCCAGGTTGTCCCCCAGTAGCTGCTGGTGTGGGAAGGTATTGGTGGTTGTAGTATGGGTAATAGGGGGTCCTGGAGTCATGGTGGGGGTTAATAAACAGTTCTTCTCTGGGCTAGAGGAACGTCAACCAGAGAGAATTAACCTCTGCTCCTGCAGGCCTCCCAGGGTGAGGAGGTAGTTCAAAGAGTCACACAGCAACAACACCCACCCACACACAAACACCTCAACCAAGTCCATTGAGACAAAAAAACCAAAACTACTCTTAACCAGTGATGGAAGAACCAGGTCTAGAAAGTTGAAGTCATGCGTTTACTTAACCCACATACTAAGCAAGCTGATTCCATTAAACACCAATCATCAGCAAGGTAAAAGTAGCTAGTTTGTGAAATCCGCTGGTTTAGTACATGAGAGGAACAATTTATAATATTTACTTTCTAGGCAGGGTCACACAAAGCGTCAGGTGAAATGAATGTTATTCGTATAGCCTATGTGGGCTTTACAATGACGCAATATCCTACTAAATCAGTTGCCAAGTCTGTGTGTAAAGTCAAGTCAAGACAAAAGTCCTAAGTCCTTGATATCAATTAAGTTGTTAAGTAACAATTTACTTATTTAGATTCCACCGTCAAAATTTAAGGAGTCATAGATAGCAAAGCCTTAGTAATGTGTAAATCTGTTACTCGGCAATCATTACAGCAGCCAGCCAATCAAAAAACATTAACTCATGTTAATGCAGACCTTGACACCTGCCTCACCACCTGATGTCAGAAAAATATAACCATATCATATACATCAAAGGAGTGATGCGTTTCGCTTAAAGTGTTCGGATGACAAATGTTTTCCACGTTTTAAAATAATAGTTTCCTATAGTGTAAATCTGCCATTTCTATGTTTGCTGCTGTTTAAGTTAAGTTAGGTCAGTTTGAGGGGCGGCATGGCACCTGCTATTTGAAAGGTCACCAGTTCAATTCCCAGCTTCTTCATAAAGCTTGTTGAAGTGTCCTTGAGCAAGACCACTAACTCTTAACTGCCCACTGCTCCTATACAATAGGATGGGTTTAATTCAGAGGACACATATCATCGCAAGAAAACAATTGCCGAATAAAGTGTCTTTCCTCTCCTTTCCTTTGTTACAGCTGTAATTCTCTTGTTAGTTCACTTCAGAGACTACACCTCCCAGCTGGTATGGGTGAAAATTTAGTAACTAATATGATCTTCGTAATAATTAGTAGGAGTGGTACAACCTGTTTTTATTTAGGGTTGTGCAAATCATGATTTAGTAAATACTTATGTGACAACTAGACTTCATAAAGGACAAACATAAACTCTGGACCTTCTGCCTCTGCTTTGAATAAGATGTGATCTGTCATCATCATGTTATTGGGCGTTAGGGGGTGGCATAGCTCAGTGGGTAGAGTGGTCATCTGGCAATCTCAAGGTTATAGGTTTGATCCTCGGTCCTGCAGAAAGCACATCTAGGTGTCCTTGAGCAAGACACTGAACCCCTAACTACTCCCTGAGCGCCATACAGTGGTAGCTAACTGCTCCTATACAATAGGATGGGTCAAAATGCAGAGAAATCCAAATTTCCCCTTGTGGGACTGATAAGGGAATCCATTTTGTATGTAAAGAATTTAATACAAAAATCCTTACTAGTAAACATTGGAAAGAAAAATCCGGCATTGTACACCCTAGTCATTTAGTTTACCAACTTTCCAAACATAAACAGCAAAAACGATCAATTTCTCTTTCAAAAATATACTTTGACAGAACACATTGACAACATAGCGGCATACATTTCAAAGAATACATGGGTAACCCATACATGGAGAAACACACATACACACACACACACACACACACACACACACAAACAAGCATACATGTACACACTGCTCTAGTAAATTCATCCCGGCTTTATGGAGGATTTCTCTACAATTATGCATCCTCCCTTCTCTAACACACCATGTCTATTGGCTGGAAGCTGGCCGGCCTTTCTCTGCTCTTTCAGCCTGTTGTTATGTGGAAAGCCTAAAGGGAAACATTTAGATTGGAGGGCTCTTTGAGACACTCTGACAGTTGACTGATGACCATCCATAAAATGACAAAGCAACGCTGTGTGGTGGCCAGTGCGGCTCACTGCATCCCCATGGGAAACTAATTGCTCTGAATTGTTAACGGCAACATTATTTTTCTGCCAATCATTGCTTTTCAATGCCCTGAAAATGAGCATGAAACAAGCCTTTTCAAGGAACAAAACAGTTAAATGTCCCCAATGTTGATCAAATTAACTTCAGCTCTGTGACAATGGACTATATTTGTGTGAAAATAATGGTGCGCCACAAAGGCAGTCTTTATATCAGGATTTCACAGTTGTAATGTAAAACTGTTCTCCCCTGAACCGGACCAGCCACTCTGAATGAGGGTTGAAAAAGGAACAAACTCCAATACACAAAAGAGATTTTTTAAGGCGGAGAAAAAAATAGTGTTGATTTTATCTCATGCTATTATTTCACAGACTCGTTTGGCAGCCATCTTGGCCATCCTCGTGGTGAGGGAGGCCCAGGATTTGAACACCCAGTGTTCATTTACATTGGCTGTCTTGGGTAGCACTCTATTTAACAAGCCTTTTAATGAAATCATGCCTCTCACTTCTTGTCCCTCTACAGTAGATGTGTACAGTACAAAAGTTGTCAAAACAACTATCATACAAGTTGATCAAAAGCTGACGGCAGAAAAAAAGTATTTACAATGCCTGAGAAACAACAAAACAAAACAAACCAGCAAAAACATCAGGGAGCTTTGTACCTTGCTTGTTCACATGCAACAGAAACTTTAAATAACTTTCAAACAATGATTCCTACATCAATGCTTAACTACAACACCAATCAAACGTGGTCAAATAAAAGCTTGGTGCAGCTCACAGCTCATAACTCTACTTTCAAAGGGCAGGAAAATGAGCAGGAGACACATTTCAGGCCAGGCCTTCCCTCAGGGCTTGTAGAAGTGGGCAACGTATCAGTGTGGGCTACAGAGGATTGCAGTTTTTTTATGTGCTTCAATAGTGCGGTCTGGCTGGCTAAACACCATTCCTTCTCAGCATTGTTCCCCTGAGGCCTTGAAGCGCTTTGGAGATAAACACCGTTTAGCAGTTAAAAGGGCCACTGAGGAAGAGGCTTATCAGATGTGTTCTCAATGGGCAGTAAGCTGTATTATTAAGCCCCGGCCCCAGATAAGGAGGATGCTGAGGTTTGAGGTCGGACGCTGAGACCCAGCGCTCACTCACTGGGTGTACTTGCATGATCAGACTCCTACAACAGTAGCTCCTGGATCTCTATGAGAGGGTTGGCAGCACTACCACAGCACCCATCCCCACAATGAGATTAGAGCTGAGAGAGAGAGAGAGACAGAGAGAAAGAGAGAAAGAGAATGTGA
>OMLC01031590.1:2857-17306 GCA_900302585.1 Regalecus glesne
CGGGGCCCCAATTTTGTCTCTATTGTTCTTAATCATTTACTGGCCTAGCTTACAGTATCCAGGAATTAACAGGGAAATAACGCTACAGAGAGCAAGGCAGAGAAACACAACATGACACCAGTCCCATAGACCTTAGGAATGTCACCATATCCACATCACTATACTGCTGCAGATGGTTCATATACCCAACACGTGCAACTGACAGCGCTTTGACTCACGTGACACAAGATGTGTACTTTCAGGCGTAACTGTGCTTTTACAAGGAAATAGAACAGACAAGGCTAAGGAAGTGGGAAACAGGAAACTTAGCGAGCTGTAAATTATGTCTTCTTCTGTGAACACATCATTCATTGCATGGCTGTCTGTCTTGGGGGAGAGATCCCTCCTCTGTTGTTCCTCATCTGAAGTGAGGGACTAAAGACAAGATGTTGTGTTACTGTAAAGTCCACTGAGGCCCACCCATTGTTAATTTGTGATAATGGACTATACAAATAAAATTGACTTTGCTCTCACAGGTAAATGCAGTTATTTTTTAGATGGCGTTTCTCTAGTCGCACAACCACTCAAAACCCTCAACAGCGTGTGTCTCACTTTACTAAGAACTGGGGATTAAGGCCAAATGTCCTTCTCCTGACACCCTGCAGGGGGAGTCGAACCCGCTACGCCCAATTTGGAAGGACCCACTCCTCTACTGAGCCATTAACTTGGCTAACGTTTTTTTCTTTTGAGTCCATCTGCCAGTTATGGTCTTAAATTGTGATGGTACCTTAGGGCATTGTTGGCCTATTTTAACCTTTTGGTGCTTGATTTACAGACTTGAACGCATAGTGACGTTTGTCCCGTTGAGTTAAAATCTCATATGGTCATTTAACAGAATACTTGTGTTGGAGTTCTTTTGATAACATGATCTTGTTGTGCTCAATGCTCCATTACAACGGGATGGAATAAATACAGAGAACACGTTCAGCCTGCCATGGTCATGTGGCTATTGAACAATTCTTAAGTCACTTCTATTGTTGTCTTCCCACATCAAGGTACTCCTTGTGGGATTGAGGACAGAGACTTCAGCTCTGGGCTAGAAATAAATTAATGTCCAACTAGTCCATGATTGATGGAGGGCTTTGGACTTCTCTGAAAACATTCCCAGCCTGTCAGTGATGAAATGCTATTCTCAATAGACGTGGTGAAAGTTGGTAAAGGTTTACATTGCAGCTCGGTGCACATCAGTTGGCTTATGGGAGCGTGTTGGGCTGAAGCATTTTAATGGATCGTTCAACCCATTGCCTCTTTTGACTCCCAGTGACAAGTAAACAGGGCTCAAGTTAAAACAATACTGGAGTTTTTCTCCAAGTTACTGTCGTGATTCCGCTGGTGGTCAAGACGATATTTGTTATTTGAACCATAAATATGCTTGGTTCTCAACGTTGTTGTTTTTTAAAGGCCTGAAATCCTAAAAAGTCTTATGAAATCCATATAGTGTAAGGAAACGTTTCAATTTCCAAAAAGAAAAGCTGACATGGTCATCAGGCAGCAGGTCATCAGGCTATCGTCATTTAAGTGAGAAGTCATGAATTAATATTTTGGATCCTTGTTATGTCTTAAATACTTCAGCTTTACCTTTTCATCCAGCCAATGTTTTTAGCGAAAGCGACATACATTAGAAAGGTCACACAACACAAGTAAGGATCTGTTCCAGAGTGAACAATATGGATGAGTAAGAGCCCCAAAGCTAAGCTCAAGTCTGATAGGATGATGGTGCCATCAGGCAATGTACATAGTGAATGGAGGGAGAACCTCCGCCCTTTCATTAATTAAGTCCATCCAGTCAAGTTCGAGAAAAGAGGTGTTCACTAAAGAACTGGGTGGATTTTAGCCTTTTCTTAAAGACTCAGAGGGATTCGGCAGATTGAATGGAGTTCGGTCGCTTGTTCCACACTGGTGGTACCAGGCGCCTCTCATTGGCAGAGCTGTAGACCTGAATAAATAAAATAAAGATTCCGTTATCAGTCCCGCGAGGGGAAATTTGGATTTCTCTGTATTTTTGACCCGACCTATTGTATAGCAGCAGTGAGCTGCCAACATATGGCGCTCGGGGAGCATTAAGGGGTTAAATGTCTCGACATGCTGTATGCAGGACCGGGGATCGATCCTGCGACCTTCACATTACCAGACGACCGCTCTACCCACTGAGCTATGCCGCCCCTATGAGGGAATGAGGGAGTTCAGCTAACCTTAGTCAGTCATAGATTTCTCCATGATGGGCGATGGTTCTAACCCCATACAGGATTTCATTGCAAGACTACAGAGCTCCTTCAGTGACAGGTTACTCCATCCAAGGTGTTTAAAGGAGCGTTTCCACAGGTCTTTCCTTCCTGCAGCTGTCAGACTATATAATCAGCACTGCTCCCCCAGTAGAACAAATTCAATACATGAACAAGAACATTAAAATA
This sequence comes from Regalecus glesne, assembly GCA_900302585.1. Classification (NCBI taxonomy): domain Eukaryota; kingdom Metazoa; phylum Chordata; class Actinopteri; order Lampriformes; family Regalecidae; genus Regalecus; species Regalecus glesne. Next base: position 5,308 of record OMLC01031590.1, read on the forward strand.
CCATTTCATTAAAACCGAGTGTTCTTTTTCTGTTCATACTCTACATAGTGTTCACATTTCCCCCTTGTTTGAATTGCTGTTACGTATTATGCTCTAGATTTGATGCCTTTCCACTTTGCTGCTGTAACATCATAATTTTCCCTGAATAAAGGAAGATCTTATCTTATCTTCCTGTTAAGATCCAAAGCAAAGACAGTGAATCTGCCTGCTAATTCACATTCATACCATATGGCACATCATATGGGGGTGTGTAACTGCCACCTGACAGCAACAGGGCTATATGCCAACACACCATCATTGCCACCGTTAGCTCCTGTCTTCTTTATCTCCAGACAGATGGGAGATTAGGTTTTGCATCATTTCCTATTTAAATTACACGGATTATGACGGCAAGAGAGCCTAGGCCCTTGTGAACCATCAACGGCATTTCAGCAAATGGCAGGCCGAGGCAAACGTCTGCTTACCTCCACAAAGTTCCTATAGAGTGTTTCATCAGTTTTGTTTCATTCTTTTTTTAGTATTTTCATATAGACTGTTTGGTTTTGAAATGGGCTGAAAATGGTTTTTTTTTAAAGAGTCGCAGGATGGTAAACAACTCTCAGATATCTGAAATGAAGGATATTACTGATCTGCTCCGATATAAAAAGGATGAAAGGAGAGAACTAAAACTAAAAATGCTTCACTGTTATTTCAAGGCCTGCATATGCATGAAGGGAAATGTAAAAAGGAAATAAGTTTGAACAGCATATTTGTTATGACGAGAAAGCACCGGCCTACTTAGCTAACAATTGATATGTACAGAAGTAGAGTAATTAAAGACAACCAATCATAAACATTACATCATGCAGATACCATGAAAGAAGCTAATGTGTGCGTTTCATCTTTAACATTTGCTTAGTAGCGGAACTTTTTTTTTTCCACGGTTACTACCAGTGCTTAAGTTCACAAAGGATATGTCAGGGAATATTAGCATGCTAACCCGATATTCCATGAGAGGGGTTCTTGAAAACCACTTCCCAAATGCCAAATTGAAATAAATACATTTCCAATGATATTAGCACTGGAAAATATGTAAATTATATGTACTTGAGCCACTTCTGTTTTAAAATGCATTTCCACCAAGACAGCTATGGTCAGCTAGAATCACAAATGGCTGTGCAAGTTGGAAACGTCCTTAATTCTGATGAGAAGAGTGTGATCTTGAATACCATTACGGTCTAAAAACGGAAACAGTTTTCTGACATTACAAACTTTGCCAAAGTTTGTCACTGTGAATCATGAAACAAAATGAGTGAACCAAAAGAAAAGTGCAGCCAAAGAGAAGATGTGGGCAGGACACCGCTGACAAGATGACTGACAGTGGGTAGGGACCAATGGAGATGTTGCCATGCAAAGAACTCTCCTGATTAGGAGATGCAGAGTAAGAACTGAGACAGTTTTCACTCCATTTACAGCGTTTAGGGCGATCAGAGACATCATTTTATCTGCTTATTTCATGGCTATCCAGATGTGGAAAGAGCATGGCCAGATACTAAAAAAAGTGATATAAATTAAAGAGGTACTAAACACTTAAAGATGTTTTGAGCTGTAAACTGAACGATATGACTGTACAGTGATGAAACGCAGCAATGCTGGTGTCGATATTGAAGTTTCTTACCAAATTTATAAAAATTGGCATTTCCTGGGTCGTAAATGGCTCAGCATGCCATCTACTGTTTTAAATCAACCCTGAACCTTGCAAAGCCAATGTTGATGTGGAGTTAACTGGTTGGGACTTCTCTATATAACGAGAGCTCCATTTTTATGCATCACGATTAGTCCCCACGTTGAGCATGTGGACACGGACTTAGATGGAGTTGGGGGGGGATTAAGGACGGATGTCCTTCCTGTGACCTCTGGCTCATCATTTCCCGTGAAGCATGCACTGAGATACCGCAGCCCCCTGAAATTGATTCCACATGATTCTTCTTCTTCATTTTTTGAACGCAAACTCGTTAATCAAGGGTGGGCGACCCCCCTCCCTCAGCTCTCACCTTTGAGTGCGAGTCTGTGAAACCACACTCGTTTTCAAATAGATGTGATTGAGACGCATCCACAGGGGTATGCTCACTACCCATGTGCCATCATTCAATTTCCTACCGATCTGTTGATTTTACAGTTAGTCAATTAAAGTTATATTATTTCATCATTTTCAATTTTGGTCCAGTAATTCAGACTTGTGATTTTGACAGCTGTAGAAGAACCACTGGAGAAGTGGGTCAGTCAGGCTGGGCTGGTGCTGCCGCTGGGTAAGCAGTCAGCCCTTTGTCTGCCTTTCTCCACTGTCAGGATCCTGCAGCCCGTCTTGTGGGGCCCCCTTTGGTCTGCGGCATATCATGGCGTCCTCACGGGGAGGTGTCTGATGACACCATTGTCAGAAGGCGGGCTCCAGGAGGGGACTGGTTATGACATGTGGCGGTGGTGGTGAGTTGGTGATTGGCGGCGGCCCTTTCTGGCCTCTCCGTACTCCTGCCTCACCCCCCACACACACACACACACTTTGTAGCATTTTTGAAAATTGTGTGAGTGGAGTGAGGCTCAGGCCTGGAGAGGAAGTAAAACTTCTCTGACGCTCAAGTCAAACGGCAGTTCTTTTTCTTAACTGGACATGCAGCAGTCAATAAAGTCATGATTTAGAGAATCTAATCAACCATTATATTAAAAACTTGACAAATGCAAACACATAAAACAAAGAAAAAAAATTGCTATATATATTGTGGCAAGGACACCGCCATCTTGCAGTTCTACAGCATGTGACGTGGCGGGGTTGATTGGCTAAGTGTAACAGATACACTGGTAAAAGACAGAAAGTTGGAGTCGGAGGGGCCACAGGATAGAAGATGAAAGAGAGGCCACTATCCTATTGCTCCCGGATGTAAAATGAGCTTTGCACTGTTACAGCCAGGGAGAAAACCGTCAGTTTCATAAACTGCTGCTGAAATGGCCAACAGTACTGAATCATTCCTGTACTGTCAAAATGGTTCACTCCGTCAGCTTGGGTATGCATTCAAGTCGATACAGCATGGAAACGGGGTGGAATAATGGTATTTTCAGACAGCAAGTAACACCCCGCCTGCGTACCCGCTTGTATCCGCGGGGTCTGAATGTAATCCTCACCTGAACAGACACACAGACAAGTGCTCCGCCACAAAAGCCAGGCGCTCTATGTGTGGTAACCATGGAAACTGCTTCTGTGCACAAGTGTATCGCTGCTGGACAAGTACAACTGTATTTTCTACATAGGCTATAGAAACATATTAACACATACCTTCTAGGAATATTGAGAGTCTATAACTAAATAGCTAACACACACGGCCAGGATCAGTATTGTGTCTATTTTGTGGGGTGAGGCTGCAGGTCATCTAGAAAACTAAGTTTGAGATCATTCAACCTTGGCTGCGGGGGCATGCTGGTGAGACGGTATGATCCTGACAGCTTCGTGGGATTGCACTCGCTTGTTGCGCCACCTGACAGATTGCCCTCACCTCCCTACCTACCCATTCAGCTCCCACTGAAAATGAATTACTTAAGGGGTGTCAATTACTCCCTGTCAAAAAAGAACATAAGTCATGGAGACAGTGCTTTGGGATGAAGATTGGGTTGGCCACAATACCTGGTGTCCTCGTCATGGTTACCCACCGAATCAGAGTCCATCTGTTGTCAGGGGGCTGGTCGGGACTATGTATTGCTTGGTCACGCATCGCCGAGGTATACACATTCAGCATACTATGCTGGGAGGTGGACTTGTTGGAGGTGGCAACTTTCATTGACCGACATATTTTTGTTGATGGCCCCCTGCCAGTATCAATTAATTAGCAAATTCAAGCGTTAGCTAATTGACGCTAACAGCTGTTTGTAGTTCAGAAATGATTTTGGTGCTGTTCTCTATCTCAGCAGCAGTTTGTGAAAATTGAGCAATACAACAGTGGCCTTTCTTTTGTTTTCTTCAATCCTGTTGCTACTCAGTTTCCAACTTCCTCCAGTATTGTCTCTACTAAACTCAGCCAGTCCAACCAGCCCCATGACATCACAAGTTATACCACTGGAAGATGGTGGTGCCTTTGCCATGAAAGAGCAAACGAGGTTCCTTTTCTCTTTAATATGTTTTCATTTGTCAAGTTTGTTAGGTAATTGTTGATTAGAGCATAAAAACGTTTACTAAATAATGTCGACTTGATTGACTGCTTCATGTCCACTTTAAGAGGGATGCTACCTCTGAATAGCACAGACATTTTAACAAGGTATAAAATTACTTAATTATACAGGTATGACAACAGGGCCAAGTCCATAGATACTAGGATGACATCCTGCGTTTAACCTGTGCCCCTAGGGTTAGTGGGTGTGTCAGGACAGGCATCTGATGGATCAATACGTGGATTGACAGGGGCCTCAGTGGCTCAGTGATAAAGCACCCATTTCAGGAACTAACAAGGCAAATGCTGTGGGTTCAAACCTATCCAAGTCCATGGATTTGGTGTCAGCATGGTGTTATGGACTGTTAAGCTTAGACTGATTATTTCTACTGCTATCCCCAGCTCTTTTAAGGATCCTCATCCATCTGTCCATTTGTCCACATTAAACATATGATGAATATTGGCCAAGTGGCGCATTTGCATTTTCGATATTCGCCAATTAGTATTTTCACTATGAAGGAGGTTATTATTATTACTGTTTTAACTTTTACTCAATTACATTGCTGTTACCCTGGTCATGTTGTGTGCTGTAAATTGTGTTTTATTCTGTGTACACATCATTCATTGCACGGCTGTCTGTCTTTGGGGAGAGATCCCACCTCTGTTGCTCTCCCTGAGGTTTCTTCCTATTTTTCTCTATCCGATGTGAGGGTCTCGGGACAGGGTGTTGTGTTAATGTAAAGTTCACTGAGGCACATTGTTAATTTGTGATAATGGGTTATATAAATAAAATTGACTTTACTTGACATATGGTGTCCTCGCGGGGTACCAATTAAAACAATAGAATCCACTATGGTGACACGTTTAAAAAAAGAGAAGCAAACTGAAAGAAGAGGAATCATATGGATAACAATAAAAAATAAAGTCTTGTGTAAATGGCTGCTTTGGGGTTACTCTGCATAGAGTGTAAGTCATTCTGCACTCCCGGTGCTCAACAGCACCAGTAATAGCTGAAAGAGTACCCTTGCTCTTGTTTAGAAGAGCTTTGCTCAGCCCACAGTAATATGGCTCTGGCTAAATGAGGTTGCAGGCTAGCTAGCTCGGCATTAACCCTCAAGTGCATGCATGTGTGTTTGGTGCTTGGCTGTATCGTGCGGACCCTGGAACCTCGAAGATAACAAGATTTGAAAACAGAGGGAGATGTTTGTCTCAAAGCACTTGCGGTTTCAACAATAAGCAAAAGGAATTTCTATCCCTGGCATTAGAAAAGAGGTTGTGTTAGAGCATTAAAATTTCCACTGTCTCCAAAGGAAAAACAAGGATGGAGATTATGTGTTGAGAACTGCTTTTCCTACTTGCTTTGAATGATCAGGCAATTCCTCCAGTAACACTGCTATTGTACAGGCCTTCGTGTTTTTTGTTTTTACATGCTTTTTCAATTAATTTTGGTGAATGTATGTGAGCCCCATTAGATTATGAGAGCTAGGTATTACTTAGTAGCTACTCAATATGGTTTGTAATAGAAGGTGCAACACAGAGATCAGGAAAAGAATCGAAATGGCAAGAACGTTTTTTATAAAAATGAAAGAAGAAGACAAAGTAGGAGGTTATGTTTCATCTACCTTCTTAAACGCAAGTGAAACCTGGACATTTAGTAATGAAATGTGAGGCTGTATTGAAAATGTTAAAAGTCCAATACATAGCTCATGTGATGTGATGAGATGCTAAAACGTGCAAATCAAAATGGTAGATCACTTTAAAAAAGATACCATAGTGAAGAGGAAAACGGAATACTTTGGCCATTTGACAAGAGATGATAAGCTGCAGAAAACACTGATAGAGGTAAAGGTCAGAGAAAATAGACAGCGGGAAGACCATGCAGAACATGGATGACAGCTATCGAGTAGACAAAAAGGAACGTTGCATAATGTGTCAGGAATGTTGCTGATTGAGAATACTGGAGTGACTTTAGAAGCAACATAGAAAAAGAAGGAGAAGAAGAAGAAGATGAAAAAGTTGACGATGATGATAATGATGACGGTTTAAATGGATTTAACACATTACATTTTGATGGAAACTGAGTTTTTCTATTTTTTGAAGAGATTTATCAGGAAGGATATTTGATACCTTGAGAATTGTTTTTACGCATCTTAAACTAAGCCAGGGACCACGGTAGCTTAGCGGTAGCCTATACAGGTCAGGAAATGACAAGCCAGGTATCGTAGGTTTGATTCCATCATGGAATGTCAACAAGGGTCTTAATCTCCTTAATCTCCGCCTCCAACAATGTGGGGACTGATCATAACATAAAAGCACATCTTTGGAGCTAAGTCATTTAATGTCATATTTTACTGAATTAAAACACTGCTAACATAGTACGGTCTGGAAATAGAAATTTGTATTTTCATTTTAATTGTACATTTGCTAGCTAGTGCTTCATTTTATATAAACCATATTTCATAAGCATTCTTCAGTATAGGTAATCAGAACTGTAGACTATAAGTCTAGAGAGGTCTGTTTTACGTGTCACGATTAGTCCCTGTGTCCCCCGTGGACATAGATTTAGATGGAGTTTAGGGGATTAAGGCCAGATGCCCATCCTGATGTCCCAAGGTGGGTTCGAACTCATTGCCTCTGGCTGATGCAATCTAAAAGCATACACTCTACCACTGAGCTACCGCAGCCCTGTAGACTATAACTCTGCATACATTCAATTATGTTTACTTGGTGTTCTTAATATATGATGAAGTACTTTGTCTTTAGGGATAATGATAGAAGCCCATAGAGATACTGACTATGGGGAAAGTAATCCGGGGCCCCAGTCAATAACCTGTAGTTAAGCTAAAGCTGTAATCTATGCATTACATCTAACTGCAGTGTTAGATGAATTCTAGCCAACCTTCAGAATCTCATCAGGCATTGCACAGGCTGGGGGACAGCGAAGAACCAACTCCAACTCGTCCTCAGACTTCTTTTCATTCTCCATAGATCTCTATGGGTCTCCGAGAAGCAAAGACATGGTTGTGCAAAATTCTACTTGAATGGAAATTGTGTTAAATGCTGATTTTATATTCAAACATAGTAATTTAAGAAATATACACTCGGAATATATGAGCAAAATCGTTCATTGGTACACTATGTGCTGCATGCAATTTTATCTTGTCGTGTTATCTTTAGTTGGATCTCCACTGGACCTAGATACAAGATAATTCTTTTGTGGACCACAACAAACAATATTTCTAGTGAAGTCCTCTGAAGAGCTTCGTGATAACTCAAGGTAATTAAGATAAAGAGCATGTGTCTTCTATGGAAGTGCTCCTCAGATCAAAAATCATTGCTCTGCTACTGCTGCTATCTGATGTGTTGTACTTAAGCTCATTTGATACGTTTTCTTTTTTGTTTCCAGGATGCCGAGATGGAAACATGTGCTAGTCTATCAATGTGGTGATAAACACGAGCTATATCTATGCAATTAAAAATACAATGGGTCTCCAATGGTCCTGTGACCAATGAAAAGTCACAAGGAACAATTCTTTAAAAATGATTGCTCAATAATAGCAAACGGTAAAAACACACACACGCACAAAAATAGAAAAACTAAACTAAAAAACACCTTGCCTGCTATAATTTCTAACAGGCCAGAGAAATCCCTCTCAACATCCATCCATCTATAGAGACATTTCATCTTTTAATTAATCACCCTGGAAAAAAAAATCACCTTCTTTTTCGGTACAGCCATGCTTGACACTATTAAAATGATGAACAGTGTTAAGCCTCTGGGGGGTTAAAGTGAGGCTAAATCCCCTAGCGTGATGACCACCATATTAAACCCATTTACCACACACTCTATAGATTAATCAGTCATGTAAACTGTAGATTATGGCATTTCACAGTTGAGGGTATTTGGGCCGTAGCCATACATTAGCCTTTCTTCCACTGCAGGACAACATCAACAAGAGCTGATTTATCATTTGTATAGGCTACATAAACCTTCCCCCAAGCAAAGTTGTTTGACTCTTCCATTGGTCCTTGTTGTTAGAGAAACTTTTCAGTTCTACAGAGTGTGATCTAGCGTTCAGAGTAACAAGCAGGTGAGTGCTACGGATCTATTGCTCTCTTTTGATTGGTACGGGCCATGGGAAGTTCCACAACTGTTGCTGTGTAGAAAGGACCGCTGAATTTCCCCCAGTAAGGTGGTCATGTGTAGAGAAAGTCATGTGAGGAGAACTGTACTGTGATGACAGCCTTGTGTTGTGACTCTGTGCTCATGTTGGTGGATCTATCCGTCAGTGTTTGTGCGGGAAGGATCTGAATGTTTCTATTTAGCGGCTTATTCAAAGGGAGGCGAAAGTGATCACGCCAACTCAACAATCATGCCTCAGAGTGAATTTCTCAGAGCAACTCTGAACTGGAGAGGTCATTCCTATCAAATAGTCCCATGCCAGGCTGCAAGCCAAACCCGTGTGTGCCTCTGCATGCCACACATTACATGCCCTCACAGACCATCCGAAGGAAATGGAGTGAGAGGACACGCAGTAAGGGGTGCAGTATAAACATACAAGGATTTAAGCACACGCTCGCATGTCAACAAACGCATGCAACAACCACTCGTGCTAAAGACATCCTACTTAGAGCCACTTGAAACATACAGACGGAATTTAAACGCAAGCACGTACATGAGCACAGACGTAAGAGATAATTGCACACGTACACAGACACTGTGCTCGTACACACAAACATGCACCAATAACATGATCAGGCAAAAAATAGTCAGGTCACAAGTAAGGAGGCAGCGTGATCCAAACACCATGTGCACAACAATTTGCACACATCCAAACACAGAAGGAAACGCACAAAGCAACCTTTCACATACACAAAGTGTCACCGCATGCCATTGTCTGAGGGCTTGTTTAAAAAGGGACCCTCGATATCTTGGCTCAGCCTACACATGCTATTGAGAAATTAGTAATGCCCTCTGACTGCATGAAATAAGCATATCCTTTGGGAAGAAGTGGGACATAAAGGGCCACTTTTGCATGACAACAGTTCCCCTGTGACATTTTGTCCACTTTAGCCTTGATTGAACTATTAATCAGTCTAATGTGAGAGGCAAACTGTTCGTAAACTCATCTATTCTGCATGGACGCATGCCTGAGTCATGAGAGAACATACACGAATATGGGCAACACTTACTCAAATAGGACACACTCACACACACACACACACACACACACACATATATCAAAGGCCAAAGTGGAATCGGCCACTAGATCGTTTTCACTCATGTGACTTTCTGTCTTGAGTTTCCATGGAAACCGATAACAGCAATTACCATCAGTCATATTGGTGTTCCATTGCAAGTGTCTTTGGCCATCTTCTAATACGTGGATCTTGTCGTTGTCAATATGGTTTTGTGTCTTATTATCAATTTCAGGAATACGACTAGAAAGAAACATCCAAATGCTAAGAAATCAAGTTTTTTTTCTGTGTTCTGTGGATTTATTTACTTTTTTTAATCAAGGAAAATTCATTGAAGACCTTACAAAATAATACGGCAGAAGCAGGGGTAAGCAGAGCAGATATCACCGAAGAAAAATGGGAAAATGATCACATTTGTACTGACCATTTTTATCGGGCAAAGCACCAAATGACTGGGATCATTTGAGCAGACTGGGCGTGGCTCTTAATTTAGGCCATTCAACCACTAACCACTGAACTAAAAGCCCTGGCTTCTAACTCAGCAGTTAAAAGTGTTCTTAACGCTAGGACTGTGAGGATTTTGCCACGTATTGCCGCCAGCTAGCCCATGCTAGTTGGCCTCCATTATGTGTGTGTGTGTGCACGTGGACTAGTTTTTGTGAAAACTTAGTACTTGCTAGTCCCCACAAAGATAGGAATTGTTCACGTAATGTCCCCGAAACATGGGGGAAAATGCAAAAAATGCAGCTTCAAATGTCAAACAAAGTTGGAAGTTATTGCGTCTCCGTCTGCGATTTGCGACCCACATGTTTTGCATGGTGCAATTCGCTTTTTGTTGAGCACCATATAGTTCTTATAAGCTAACGAAATAATCTTTGGCTGTGGTGAGTGCGATTTGCATAATTCAGCTTTGTTGTTGTGCTTGTTCTTGGTGTGGTTCTAGACACTGTTGTTTCATACAGTTGTTCGATGGGTTGTACATGTGGCTATGACGTCCAGGATGGTGGTCCCTTTAAATCCCTTTTTTTATGATAACGTGAAGCCCTAGGATTTTTGGGTCAGGGTCAGGGCGCCATATTGAGTTTCAGTCTTTCTGTTTTTCCAAACAATAAACAAGCCACGCATTTCTGTGCTCAACTTGAGGAATTGCCTTTTTTTTGCTTCAATGCAATTTCCACGTGGTAACATTTTTCCACTGGACCCGTCGTTATGGGTTGTAACGTTAGTTCTTCGTGGTTCTTTCGCGCAACTTGCCTGGATGCTGTCGGATTGGTTCACACAAAGTGGAAAAGGGGAAATCAAGTGTTGATTTGCTTGAAATTAATAACAGTTGATTCAGGAATGAAGGGAAATGAATTGATTCACTGCCCATTTTTTTAATTTTTTTTTTTATCATTGGGCTTGGGGGAAGGTAAGTATTTTCAAGTCAAAATGCTCAAGTCTAAGTGAAGTCACGAGTCATTGGTGTTCAAGTCAAAGTTGAGTTGCAAGTCTTTTTTATATTTTTCAAGTCAAGTCTAAAGTCATCGAATTTGTGACTAGAGTCCACAGCTCTGGTAAAAATGAATACTTTTGGTAACTTTCAATCCAACAACGTGTGCAACATCAGTAGTTATTGATGAACAAAGACGGGGCACTCGCTGTCCAAGTATTGTGCACCGCTTGCCATGTGCAATCAGTTCATCAAAATCTTAATTATTTAACTCTCCATGGTTCACACTGAACTAAAAGTAAAGACTGGAACGCAATCTCCATTGTTCTTAGGTGCGCAGAAGTCCGTCTAGCTATTGAATGTCAAGGGCGTGGCCATTCTATTTACTTGAAGCTTCTCACAATTCTTCTACCAGCATCTTCTATCTTTTCATACACTATTTGCTTATTAGTGCTACACGGGTAAAAAGCGTCATCCTGGTTCCCATGAAATTCTCAATGTACAAGCGCGACCTGCCCTGCAGCCATCTTTGAAAACAGCATAACAATGGAGTTCGCATTGCAGTCCGTTTATTTTTAGTTCAGCGTCTCAGGTCAGCTCAGGGTGGAAACAAATCATCGAACCACCGGAAACATATCGAGTGGACGCCACCCACCAAGACACATACACTATGTGCACAACCGAGGATGTCGGAGGCTGTTGCCATGACTACTACACAGACGCCTGTACGTCAAACTGCGGAGGCTGTCCATTGTCAGAGCCCTCACCCAAAAGAAAGGAGGGGAATGGGAGAAAGTCGGGGTGAGAGCCCCGGGGAAGTGTGGTCACTTCTTGTAAATCCAAATCAACCGAGGTCGCCAATATGCTTGCATGTATTTGACGCATTCAATCAGGTCTGCGTTACAGCTGTGTGTGTGTTTGACTCATCGCTTTAGAACTAATAGGAAATAACGGCCAGACTGCGCCGCCGGCGGGTTGACACTGTCAGTCCACTCATGGTGAATAGGTCGTCTGCAAAACCCCTCTGGACAAACAGCTTCACATTGTGATATTATTGTTATTTCTTTGTGTAGGATGATGGAGTAAAAGCTGTTGGACTCTCTCTCTCTCTCTCTCTCTCTCTCTCTCTCTCTCAGGGTTACATGGTATTCAGATGGAGACAATCCCTGAACATTGCACTCTTTTGTTCACTCAAG
>OMLC01031600.1:4933-20062 GCA_900302585.1 Regalecus glesne
CATACACAAGCGTGCAAATGTGCACTTCTTCACACACACACACACACACACACACACACACACAATCAGATATATACATTCACGCGAATACAAAGCTTAGACTCAGAAGAGAAGGATCCAATAGAGAGGGATCAACAGCGGATTCAAGCACAGACTATCTTTTTTAAACTTTTACGTAGATGTTTTAAACTTTCCATTCCTCTTCAAAGGATTCCACCCTCAGCTTTAAGTTTTAACTTCAGATCACCTGCAAGCTTTGGCTGAATTGAGTCCTAACACTGCAAGTTAGAGACAGAAGAATACTATTCCCCATAGCAGCTAGGAATTCAACCAGTCCGTTAGTTCTCCGCTGTACACACGGTGGAACATCAAATTCAGTGTTCATCGCAGCAGGAGGGACAGGATATGGCCTTCATAGCATATGAACAAGAATATATTCCAGTGGAAATTAATTCAGAATTGACGCAATCTCGAGTGAACACACTGCTCTCTGTGAAAAACGTGCTCATCCTCCGTTTTTTTTAACCATTATTCCCTTTTCACCATTTATTTGAGCACCCGTGTCCTTTGTCTCTTGGTTTTATGAGCTCCTTCCCAATCATTCCCCTGTCAAGCTTACATCCACCGTTCACCAGCCCACTCCCCACTTCACTCTCACTGCTCGCTCTCAGCCTGGGTATCCGGACTGTATTATGTCGCACTAGGCTGTCCACCGTGGTCTGTCACTTCTACTTCAACTCTGAACCTTGAAGGGGGATACTGGAAGAGGTTGAGGAGGGGGTGACAAGGTAACTGCAGGCAGGGCCTGTGAATGGTTCATTTCTGTGTGTGTGTCTGTGTGTGTGTGAGAGACAGAGTGGGGATGAATCTATGCATATACGTGTCCGTCTGAAGACACTTCATGTTCTGTGTGTCACTACATCTCTCAGTATTAAACTAGCACCATGAACATAAATATTTTTAAAAATACAACACAGATAGGATTCTCCCTTTGGGTCATCCAAACAGCTGTTGTACCTCCGTATTCAGCTGAAACAAATAAATATGGACTCCGGAAAATACAGTGATATTGATTCATCACCAGCGGTCCTTTAGTTCTCCTATGCTGACATCAGCAGTGAATGACTTGTTGATTTGAGAAATACAATTGACTTCTCATTTACTTTCAACTCGTACCTGAATACATGTGGTTTCTACACAGCCTGATCTCAGTCACCCATGCGTATGCATATGCAACTTGCGTCTACAGTCGATTCGGAATGGGCAGCGACAGAGCGGTGTTAGTTGAGCGAGTTAGAGAGTGGATAAAGAGAGGGATGGGCGGCAGCCGAGAGCCTTTTTTTTCAAAGGTTTTGAAGAGGTTCTTAATCAAAGTCATAACTGTGCACAAAATATATTAGGCTGATAGGCCCAGTAGTATGCCAGATTAGCTGCCCCCCCACACACACACACAGACACACACACACACGCCAAATGCTACATCCCCTCCAGTGTACCGCCTCGCGGAGATAACAATTCAGATAAAGTTCCATTACGTTGGTCTCCTTAAGCCCACACATATCAGGGCTTCCTCATTTATTTCCCCCTGTCTTATCACTTTTTTGGGTATTTCCACTCCCTTAATTCCTCCCTCCCTTCCAGCCCTCCCTTTAAATGACTGGCTCTCCAGTTAGCCCCTGTCACTGTAGCTGCCACCCCAGCAGCAACCAATTCAGTGTGAGGCCATGTGGGAATTCTGGTGGTGCTGAAGATGTTAAGGTCTATTTCTTTGCTGGCAAACTTCATGTTTGGAATGACAAATACAAAAGTCAAATATACTGCTGGGCACTTCGTCAAACAATGATTGAATAACTAGATGATGTAGAGAATAGAAATGAAAAGCTATGTAACATTATCTTTTTTAGGTTTCTTCCTTCTGGCAGCCACACTGAGTATAAATCGGTTGTAGGGAGCAAAGAGGGACGGAGGGAAGACCAGGTATATTTATCATTAGCCGGCCCCCTGCCCACACACAATCACCTTTAGAAGGACCGCCCAAAGAGAGACACTCAAATTATTCATGAAAAGTGCAGACCACCAGGCACCTACAGTATCAAGAACATCACTCATACATCCAGATATATGGGCACTTTAATTTGACAGTGTGAAATTGGAGCACCTCTGAAGAAATCCCTCAAATCCGAGCCCTTCCTTATTCCCCGTCACTGGCATGGCTCTGAAATTTGTTGAAACTTGTAATTTGTTTTTTTATGATACTCACAGAAATATGGTCCCTGGCTTCCTCCATAATCTATTTTTTTTCCTCAAGACTCTCATTACAACGGCATTGTGGCCATGCCCTTCTGTAAAACACTTCATTCTACCTCTCTATGTTATGTCTCAATAGCATCCCTATAATAAAAACCTCTCATTCCCTATGATACATGACTATCTTCTCTCCCCACCATTCTCTCACTGTCCTCTCTGTGTTCAGCCCTGAGTGCTGTTCTCCTTGACAAAGGAGGACAATAAAGACAGAGAGTCGATGTGATCGCTATCTGATGGAGAGAGAAAAGAGAGCTTCAGATGGGATTCTCCCTTTGGGTAACCCAAACATCTACTGTACCTCTGTATTCAGTTGAAACGCATATGGGCCACAGAGAAACGCAGTGATGTCGATTCATCCTTTTACATTTTCAGTTTTATCTCCCGAAATGAAAATCCTTTTGGAATAAATTGGGTGTAATCTCTAATTGCTGCAGCGGTCTCCAGTCGGCCAAAGCCTGGTTTCCTTTTTGCCAAAACCTGAGTTGTTTATGTTTTTCTGGCTCAACATTCATTGATGTAGAACCGATGAGACTTGCTAACAGTCATGGCAGACCATGGCCATGACTCTTGAGTGTTTAGTTGCAAACTTTTATAATCAGATTCTTTGTCACTTGAATATTATAGCTCTGAATGTGAATTGTGTCATGTAGTTCTTATACAGTGAGCTATCTGAAGAATCTTTTCAATTTGTATTGAACTTTCCATTAGTGTGGGATGTGAAAAGCTATGAAAAGGCAACCTTTAAATAAACATTAATGGTCCCTTGTGCAAATGCAATATAAAACAGCTTTAATAGATTATTTTCTTTTTCTTGTAAGGTGGACTTGTCAAATCACAGTTAATTGAGGTACGTTACAGACTAAATTTCAAATATTATGCATAGATTCATATTTTAGATTATTCATTTCCTGTGAATAAAATCTGCATGAAATATATGTAAAACTACTACATCTGATTATTGTTGCGTTTGGTCGCCTTGTGTGTGTGTGTGTGTGTGTGTGTGTGTGTGTGTGTGTATTTAATCTCTTATACTACTGGGCCTATTAGCCCAGTTTTTTTGTGCACCATTATGACTATATGATAAGAACCTCTTGTGGTTGCAGTGATTCAAAATGTTTGAAAAAGACGTTTTTATATCACTATTGAGGCATAACTCCGCAACTGGTTTTTCATCTGATTCCGAGTACCAGAGATGGGGAGATATGCAGATAGTCCCTCCATATTTTCCCTTCATCTGGTAGGTGAAAAGAGGTAGTTTGTCACCAAGTCTGAGCACTGGAGAAATGGAGATATGCCTGCTGGGTATCTGCACTCCACTGAGTCCCTTCTTCTAGTTTTCCATGCATCGACATAACTGTCTTTATTTCTCTGTTATGTATGTACGTATAGGTTACAATGTCTCGGCGGTAGAGCACGCTTATCAGGTAATGACAAGCCAGGTGTTGCAACTGATCTCTAAAATGATTGGATCGACCAACCTATTATTCTCAAACATGCCAAGATGTAGTTGGTAACAATTTGGCAGCGACATATTGGATGTTCCCGAATCAATATTAAATGTCTATATAACATATGCATATGTGTATATATGTATATTATATGTTTCTATCACAATCGATGGCAACAGGGTTAAGAAAGCCACCAAACTTTACTAACTTCACATGTCAAGGTGTCCTTGAGCAAGACGCTGAACCCCTAACTGCTTCCCGAGGGCGACATGGTGGATTGCTAACAGCTACTATACAAAAGGATGGGTTGAATGCTCAGAACAAATTCCATGAGCCTGTGTTGTGTGGCAATAACACATGTAAAAATAATAACATACAACATATGAGGCATGAGCCAATCCATACATTTCCAAAAAAGTAGGAAATGACACGTGTAAAGAGACTGTAAGACCAGAATCACATTTTAAGCCTTTCATGGTGTTCAATCTTAAAAAAAGAATAAAAACAAAATAATCCTGACCGAATTCCTCAAGGCCCCTCTAATGGAGACCTCGTGGCTCAATCCATTTTGAATGAATTTCAAAACCTGTCTTAGCTCCATGCAGTATGCAAACATCGAGTGGACTACATGTGAATTCTTAGAGACTCAAGTTAATTTCGAGCAGAAAAAATGAAAAATGCAAAACTTTAAAAAACTTTCAGCAATGGAATAAAAAAAAATGATGCTACCTGTAAAAAAGGTACTTGAGGTTCTTCATACAGGGGTGTTATGTAAAGGAATTTTCCGGAGGCATATCACTGAATTTTACATGGAAGGCATGTAAGTCTGCCTGGTCTAGACCCCAGTAGGTACCCAGTGACTCTTTTTATCACTACAGTCTGTTTTCTCACTCACTAAGCTTACTGTGCTTTGTGCTAGTCTTTAATAACTTCTTCCTATCCAACTTCTTCAGACAACTTTTATTATTCAAAACCAGTGGGGGGTTGTGCATTCTGCACCTAGGCCTTCCCACCTGAATTAATCCACCTCGTAATACCATTAGTATAAGGCCACAGTTAAAGAAACCATCAGTATCATACAGAAATGCAGTATAAGAGGGTGTTGCATCACAGACGGGTATCTCATGTAGCAAGAATGAATTCCATTACTAAAGTAAGAAATCCAATTAACACAATTCAGCAAGTCTCCTTCCACTCCAGCCACAGCTGCTCCACATACACCATATCCAGCAGAAGCATCAATACTAACCCAATAAATGGCAAAAATATTTGAAAAATGCAAATAAAATATATTGCACTCCCCAAAACTTTTGATTATTTGTACACAAAATCCACCCTCCTTTCTTTCCCAAAGAAGAATTCAATGACTCTGTTGTACTCCGTATTCTGTTGTGGAGCTCCGTTTCCCTGTGCACTTGTACATTGAGCCTCATAGTCACTCGGGTTTCTCCAAAAGTTCTAAAAAGCACCGTTGCTTGTAAGTGTCCAGCCATGCTTTGGTGACTCGCTACTGCCTTGGTTAGACAACTCAACTTTGTAAACTCAGTGTGGCTCCAAATTACAGGCATTTCCAGGATGACAATTTGCAGTTCTCCTCAGAGGCTGAGAGCCAAGGGTACTGCGTATAGTTACTAAATTCAAAGTGTCGCACAAACCCTTTCCCTGGCTGGGACAGGCTTGCTGGCTTCAGGGTTGGCCAACCCTTCTTCACAATGTCCAGCTTTTCTTGAAAAGTCCATCTTGAAAATGGATTTGTAAGTATATCTGCGACCAAATCAATATCTTCTCTTGTCAAAAAAATTGTGGGTTGGAAAAACAGCAATTAAATCTACCCCAATATTTTTTGACTCGTGCGGGTTGCTACAGATGCGGTTTCCTAGCTCTGATCATCCAATCAAAGGACGTGGAATGCTGATGTTATTGTACACCTGCTGGATGCCCCCAGTGTCACAACAGATGCAGTTTGCTAGTTCTGACCATCTAATCAAAGGACGAGAAAGTGTTGACGTCATTGTAAGCCTGTTAGATGGCTACAGGCGCCTGCACTATTGATTCTGAACGCCTCGAGGCATATTTCTTTGACCCTGGCAACACATGATGGCTAAAATATGATTTGATAAAACCTCTAACATAAATGTACTCTAATGGAAGCAGCGCAACCAAGAGAAAAGCTATAAAATGAAGGGAACAGAAAACTGGGAATAATTTAATACATATTCATGGAAGAAAATATATTGAAACATGAGTCAGTGATTCTGATAGTGTTTAGGCCAATAGAAAAGGCCTTGCTGGCCCCGAAGGCCCAACTACCATTCACCACTGTATCTGTGACAAGAGTAACTATCAACATTTCTGCGACCAAAATATGAAAAGGATCACTCAAAATCCACATAAATTTGAAACTGTGATGAGAACTGCAGAGAGGAGCAAATGGATATCCACAAACAACTTTAATGCTAATACTTGTTTATTCATAGGCAATAAAGTCGGAGGTTATCATTAGTTATCAAGTCTCCAAATCAAGCCCTTTACTCGTCTCCACATAAGCACTAAACCTCCAAACGTACTGTCTAGTACTGAGGACGCCCAATATGGCTAACACATATTGAACCACACTGCAATTTTGACTCAAAGAGTCAAAGACTTGATCCAGTCTTTTATAGAGATCAGTGGGTGTTGTGGATTCAATTCCAACATGGTGTGTCAGGAAGAGCATCTGGCCTTAATCCCCCATGCTCCAATAGGTCCATGTGCATCCCCATAATTTGGGGCTTAATTGTATAATGGACCTTTTTTAATGTATGTATGTATGTATGTATGTATGTATGTATGTATGTATGCGTACATCCATGCATGCATGTTCCCAGATGGCTTTTCATGTCATTCAATACCAGCACACTCACAACATCTATCCTTCTATCTATCTCTCTATCTAATCTATCTATCTATCAATCTATCCATCCATCCATCCGGCCTGTAACTACTGATATAGAGGCCTTGGGCTTTAAATTTGGATGAGTGTTTTGTGATAGATGTACCGCTCCACTCCACTTAAGCCTCAGCACATATACTTCAGAGTCGGATGGGCTAAAAACACAGTTACTCCCAGTTGCACATGCTGCCCTACTTTACACCAACGTAGCTCCAAGTCCTTTCCTCTCTTACTGATGTTTGGAGAGTCATTCAATTTGTTCTCAGTAGGATGTAATGTTTTGAAATGGGCCAGAGATATTCTCTAAGATATTACTCCTGCTTTCATGTTTCCTATCTCCCTAGCCAACGCAGTAGATCCTCTTGAAGTGTGTTAGTTTGCTGTCTTTTTGAAAAAAATAAATGCATTTTACAATGGATGTTTCAGCAACGTAAGGTACATGTTTGTGTTTCTTCTCCCTTACTACTCATTGGTTGCCCACCCCACCCTCAGCCTCCTGATGTGAACTTTGTGTTCTCTTCTGTGAAACGGTGATCTCACATCAAGTAGAATTTACAAGAGAAATACTGAAAATGAAATAAATCAGTTTTCCTTTTCTCTCCTGAGGTTAGAAGCTGATATTAAATCCATAGATTTACTAAAAGATATGTGAGCTGCAAAGATAAAGGCAACGGAGCAACAGTCATTGCAGATACCTTATCCCCCTTCCATCTAAAAGGTTCTCTAATGAGAAGTGCCTTGATGGCTCTAAAAGCATCTACCGCAGAATATATTAATTGTATATACGACAGTTTATTTCTCGTTACGCTGACATGTGCAGATATTATGACTACTTAGGTTTTTAACCACAATTACTTTGTAAACTACATGTCATTGCATTAATATATTATTGCATTGTGTCTGCAGTAATGGTATATGATATGATATATGACCTAAATACTATCCTATGTTATATTTCCAGAATTTCACTGACAAAATTGTCAGATAGCTAAGGCTACAAGTCAGTGGGCACAGTGGGTTGATATGAATTATGAGAGAAGGAACAAAGAGCTAAGGGAGACAGAGAGACCCAATGAGATGTCTGTGTAGAACTAGCATCTAAATGAAATCAGCCACAACTTCTCAGTCTCTATAGCAACACTTTCTGAGGCTCCATACAGGACTGAGCACTTTTCTGTGGTTTTTGCAACACCGCTGTTGAATACTTGATTCAGATTGGTGGGGCAGTGGGACTTTATTTTATCACCAGTAATTTAAAAGACTGGCTTTGAGGTAATGCAGGCAAAGTTAATGATTGCTTTGCCCTTATGTATATATCGAATTTATCTCCAAACAGATATTGTAAATTACTCAATTTAATCAAAAAGAAAGGTACTGTGACAATAACAAGCTGAAAATGACTTGGCATTTTCATTGCAACAGAATAACACGAGGAAAATTAAATAGAATTTTATATGAATTAAGTTTGCTTAAGTTGTTCATTACAAACTGAAATATACCCTGCAGACTCCTTACCTTTAAAACAAAGCCATGGTGCAAGCATACAGCTCAACTGACTCTTCTCATTAATTCTCTTAGCCTCTATCAGCTGTCACAGAACACATCTCTTGATCATGCATAGCAACATTGATCCAACATGACAATGGGATCTATTATCTATTATCTGAATCATTGTCCTGAGTCATAAAAGTAAATTGGATGAGACAATTGAATTGCAAATAAAACTAATAAATATTTCATTAAAAAGGTCTAATCAAATAACAATTAACGCCATGCCCTTGAACACATTTCCTTTGTTTTCATCCTATTGCCTCTACATCTCTCAAATTCCGTAGGGGAAAGAGATAAACATCATGCAACACAATACACCAAAGCCATGGATAAAGGAAAAGATAAGTGTTCCATCTTGAATATGTCCTCCTTAAATTATGCACATAGTAAGAAAAAATACCATGTTGATCATAGGCTTGGACAAATGTATTGTGTTATTTAAAGGAGAAAGGAATCCATGGGTGAAGGCAATTGTCGACCCAAGAACAGGCCAACCATTAGAACAAGTTGTAACAAGAGTTAGCAAGGGTGGTACAAACCTGCAACAGGCAAGAGGAATATTCTAGCAGTTTGTAAATTCAAAACGAGACAGAATTTGATGCAGCTAATTCCTCGACCCCACAAATCATCCATCCACCTATCCATCCATTATCAATCCCCTATCTGAAGCCAGGTTGCAAAGTCATGCTGGAGCCTATTCTAACGCTCATTGGGCCAAGATAGAAATATCCTGGAGAGGTTGCCATCCATTGCAGGGTTTAAGCAGTTCAGGGCTCAGTGTTGTATTCAAGGAAACGTCAACACACTTGCTCCAGGGGCCAAGGGTAGAGCCACCAATCCTCTGATTACGAGACAACTGCCCTACCTCGTGAGATATTTGATATTTGCACTTTGCTCCATAATCTAACAGCATACTTGTGAGGTTTAAATATTGCCTGTATGGTGACAGCAATGAACATTTGAAGTGAGGCAAAAACTGCTTTGACATAGGAAAGAGACAACTTTGCTGACTTTGTGTTTGGTGGTAAAGTTGAGGTTACATGGGTAACTTTTGCTGGCCTGTGCCTGTGTGTGTGAAGGATATCAAAGAAACGAGGCACACTTTTTCCATGCCCGGGGGCAGGGACCATCCGTGGTGCAGCTGGGCCTGCTGAGAGCCTGGGGGCAAGAGGGCACCCCTCTGGTGCCCTGAAGGCAGACCACACCCCACCCCAGCCCTAAGGGGCACAAGACGTCTGGCAGGGGCAGGGCACAAATGGAGCAGTGTATGTCAGTGCCTCCACAGACATGATTCTCTGATAGGTCAAGAAGATTTGAAACCAAGTTAGAATTATACCAGTACATCTGTATCTTAGAGAAGCATTTTTCCTATAATACATGTTTTAAATACGGATTGGTCTACAGCGTAAAAGAGGGTGTTCATGGACATAGTGAGCTAGGATATCCAGGGTGCTGGTGTGAAAAGAGGAAGATGCAGAGAACAGGAAGAGATGGACTGTGATCTACTGTGGCGGCCCCTATCAGCAGCAGCCAAGAGGAGTGGTAGTGGCTCTACAGAGTAAGTAAATTGATAGTGTGACATGTAAATCTATATTACATGTCTGCTAAAAGGTCCGTTTTACATGTCACGATTAGGTCCCAGATTGTAGGGGGTGGAGACAGACCTAGATGGAGTGTGGGGGATTAAAGCTGAATACCCTTCCTGACGGCCTGTGGTGGGATTGAACATCCAACATCCGGCTTGTCATCTGGCTTATTTCTGCTAAATGCATATGCTTGATAAACAGTGATATCAAAGTGAGATATGGAATATAAATATAAATATATATTTTTTTAATACTGTTCCTATTTTGTAAAATTTATCCTAGCTTATATTGGTTGTTTGTATGCCTCTGTTCTGCTTGCCTCTTTGCTTCTGCAACACAGCAGGTTTCCCTCTATGGGGCTATTAAACTGAATATCTTATCATGCCTTAAAATAAATTGACAGCTGCTATTACATAGATTTACATTTAAATTGGTGAGATAGGCTTTCATAAGGATTTTTCGTATGATTTTCATAATGATATTAGCACAGAAACTGACCCTGAACCCAGAATTCATTCATCTATTGTCCATGACTGCTTCATTTGACTTTGGCTTGCTTGGATGGAAGGCTTTGAGACACCCTGGAAAAGGTCACCTGTCCATCACAAGGCAAACAAATAATCATTCACATATCGTTTAAACTTACAGCCAATTCAGAGTATTTAAGTCACCGAATACTGATGCCTTTAGATTTTGGCAGGAAACCCTCATAAGCACAGTAAGGACATAATTGTATCCATATTCATTCAATTCCATTTATTCAGATCCTACCTGAAGGTCTACAATTGAACAGAGGACCCCAAACTGTGTGATAAGAGAAGCTCAGTAGTGTGGCAAGTTACAGTGACTGAATGGAAGTCAATGCCCACCGTGCAAGCACAAAGTGCATGAACTACAGATATGCAGCCAGACTTAGGCTCAATGGGAACCAAGGCTGTTGATGAATTCAGGTCAAGTTCGAAATAGTTTTCACACCACTAGTTCAGGTAAGGCTTGAGCCTTGGATTATAATAATAATCCATCCATCCATCCATCGTCAACCGCTTATCCGAAATCGGGTCGTGGGGGAACAGGAGCCTATCTCCATTCTCAAAGGCGGGGACACCTTCTCTAGGTCACCAATCTATCATAGAGCAGAGCAATTGGGGGAACAGTGTCTTGCTCAAGGACACCTCGACACACTTCTCCGCAAGTGCGGGGATCAAACATGCAACTTTCCGATCACCAGGCGACCGCTCTACCCACCGAGCCATGCCGCCCCTACTATAATAATAATAATAATAATATATTTTATAGGGAGAGTCCATTTCAATGAACATTTAGAATTTAAATATGCCAGATTTAGCCAAAAAACGAATCTTCATCTGTTGTACCTGGGGTTCAGTGTCTTGCTTAAGGACACTTCCACATGTTTTCTGAAGGAATCAGGGATCGAACCACCAATATTCCAACAACTAGATGACTACCCTACCTTCTGGGCTGTGTGTGTGTTTGTATCTTGGTGTGTCTGTGCGCGTGCGTGTGTGCATATTTCTAGAGTTGGAATTTGACAATGTTAAACTTAATTTGAATGACAGCTTAAATCTGGTTCTTTTGGTCTACAGTGCTCTGTCGCGCCTACCAGAGGGGAGGAGTTGAAACTCGGTGTGACCGGTTTAGAGTGATGTTATCTGCCCATTCTCTGACTCTGGAGATGTACAAGTCTTGAGTGGAGGGTAGGTTGGCATTAATTATTCCTCTGCAGTCCTAACTATCCGCTAAAATGCGTCTCAGTCCTGTTTGGTGGTTGAGCCAAACTAGACAGTGATGGATGGGCAGAGGACAGAGTGGATTATTGCAGTATGGAATTGAATCAGCAGTTCCAGAAGCAGGTGAAACTTCCTTAGGAAAAGTACATCCTCTGCTGGGTCTTGTTGATGATTGTTTGTATGCTGAATGTCCACCTTAGATCCTGGGATATTATGGAGACCAGAAATCCATAGCAGTTCACTGCAGACAGCATGCTGTTTAGTATGGCCGGGATGGGGGTAAGAGTTGGGGGGGGGGTTAAGACCAAATCAGACCAATGATAGTTGTGTCATCCACAAACTTAAGGAGTTTAATAGATGAGTCTCATGAGGTACAGTCATTTGTGTAGAAGGAAAAGAGTAAAGCAGACCGCAAATATCCCTGGGGGCTATCAGCAGTGATTGCTTGGAGGCTGAATGTGATTTCCCCCAGCCTCACCTGCTTGTCAGGAAGTTAATAATCCAGTGGCAGATGGAGGTTGGTACAGTGAGCTCAGTGGGTATGGGGTGGGGGATATCTGGAACAATGGTGGTAAACACAGAGCTGAAGTCCACAAACAGGACCCTTGCGTGTGTCCCTGGGAAGTTGAGGTGTTGGAAGATATAGTGCAATCCCATGTTAACTGTATGCTCTGCTGACTTGTTTGCTCAGTAGCCAAACTATAGGGGGTTGGGATGTGGTTTCCTTCAGGTGGGCCGACACCAGTCTCTTTAAGGATTTCATGACCACAGGCATTAAGGCAATGAGCCTCTAGTCATTGCCTTCTGTGATACAGGGTTTCTTGGGGATAGGAATGATAGTGGTGCACTTGAAGCTGGAGGGGACTTCACACAGCTCCAGTAAGTTATTGAAGATCGGTGTGAAGATGGGGGCCAGCTGGTAAGTGCAGAATTTCAGACAGTTGGGTGACATGCCATGCGGGCCTGTTGCCTTCCTAGACTTCTATATCTGGAAGAGCTGATGCACATCTTCAACACAAATCCGAATGGGGTGGGGAGGGGAGAGGGGCTGGCAGGGGCTGCATTTAGTTTTGTGTTGTGACTAGAGAGGGTGAGGGGTGTGAACGAGTGCTCATCAAACCTGCAGTAATTCCCATTTAGATGTCCCAGTTGCACACACATATCCACCCCCTTTTGCTTTATAGGCAAATGAATGTACGAGGACTTGTAGCACACATAGATAGCCTAACTCAACTAAGCTAAGCCAACTACATGGTACAGGCATAGAAATGTTTTCATTGATTCAATCATATTCCATTAAATTCAAATGATTGTATTTGTCCCTAAAGGGACAATTTGAGGCAAGCAAGTTTGCTAACTCATAAAATTCATTCAAACAAGAAATCTAAAAGAATTAAAATGTGACAATGTCAGAATGAGTTTTAAACATGAGGATTAATGGCAGTGGCCAGACCACAGCTGGTCAACAAAATCTGACATTACAAAGGCACAAAGGACTCACAGTGTGAGTGCATTAAATTCAACAATCCAAAAAGTAAACTAATTGTTTCTGGCACTTTGACTGTTCACAAGTCTAATGGCTTCTGAAATAAAACCATGCTAAAAAGCATTATTGATAACTTTAGGTTAAAGCAGCCGTGGAGGACACATGGGGTCACTGATTATCTTAAATGTGTTCTTGAGGACTTGTGCAATATTAAGCGGTACTAGGGATCTTTGTGTTTTGCCAACATTTTTTTAGCTGAGGCCAACTAGACTTTGTAGTCAGTTCTTCTCTTTTTTTAAAAAGGGATGTAAACCAGCAGATACATGAAAATGTTATTATACTTTCAATGAGGGAGGAATACGATGTCAATATTCTCTGATAAACTCCTAAAGAGTTCAGCACAAACACTTCTTGGCCTTTTTCATAATAACATCTATAATTGTCACGAAGTCTCAACCTGTCCTCAAACGCAGTTCCAAAGTATTTGCAAATCTGGAGAATTTCAACACTTATACCATGAATGATTGTTGGAACATCTGCTGAGGTGAGATCACCATATCATTAGTTTTGAAAACGTTTTAAATCTAGAAAAGATGTCACACCCATCCACAGACTCCTGCGGTATGGGTCCATGTGATTAATCTGAAAGACTGAGGAGAGACAAAATAACTCTGTCATCAGCATATTTGATCAATGTTTCAATGTCCGCCTGGGACAAATCGTGAGACGTATGTGAAAAGTGTGGTATTTTTTGCTCAAAAATTCTCACTCAAATTCTAGAATGGATTCAGGTTTATTTTTTATTGGAGACATGTGCAGGACCGCCCATTGAGGGGGAGCTCTCTGGCATCCAACCACTGGGATCTACATGAGCCCAATATCCCAAAAATTCAATTTTCTACTAAGACAAATGTGGCAGTGTAGGTGTAGCAGATCTTAGCTGACCTTAGTGTGTTAAAGTACATCACATTCTATTATTGTGTGTGTGTGTGTGTGTGTGTATGTGTGCTTATATGCCCCCATTCCTGAATTAGTTTTTTCAGTTTAAATGCATATGTTAATTAGGAGAGAGATGACATGCATAGGAATTGATATGAGTAAAGGTAATTCTGGGGGAGGTGGCATTCACTGGGGCTTTTCATTTCTGATGCCATGCCAGGCTATATACATCAGTGAAGTGTGCATTTGGCTTAATTCTGGCTCATGTCAAGAATCCTCATAAGCTTTAGCAATCTGGCCAGGCTCAGACCAGAGATCGCAGAGCCCAGGCTGTGCTCAAGACGAAAATTTTAGGAGCAGTGCAAACCTCTATCTGGGACCCTACTGGTGCTATAGCAATGTTATGATTGGACCAATAGCTTCTGAGCTTCTTTTTGCTGCAGAGAGAAAATTAATGTATTTACAGATCCCTGGTAGAGTACATGCTTAGGGAACTGATGAGCAAGATATTGTGGGTTCAAACCCACCGTAAAGTGTCAGGATGGGCATCTGGTCTTAATAACCCATGCTCCATTGAAGTCTGTATCCACCACAACAATGTGCAAACTAACCATGACATGTAGAAATGGGCCCGGCTTTCGTTATTCCCTAAATCCACCAGTGGGACTGAGGGAAGTGTTCATTATTTAATCCCTGGCATGCAAATTCATTTAAGGTCACCAGAATAGGAGAGGCATAAGTAACAAAACAAATGCCCAAAATAGTTATTCTTTAATTTCCCTTCTCTGTCTCCCAAAATTCTGGCAGAGAAGAAAAGCTTACTCACTGTGTGGCTCAGACTACAAAGAGGGAACGAGAGATGAAAAAGCCGAAAGAATAAGAAAGAAAGACAAGATACCAAGTGAGAGAGGGAAAGAACGAGAAAGAAAGAGAGAGAGATAGAATGAGAAAAAAAATGAGAGAAGGAGAGAGACAGATAGATCCCTTTGAAGTTCTCCACTGCAACACATCACGAAGCGAACTCAAAGGGTTTGTTAAAAATGCATGACATGCACACAAGTAGAAAATAAGTAATGAACTTAAAGAAATAAAGATCAAGTGATTTCATACATGGCCCAACTTCAAAGAATCA
>OMLC01031724.1:3458-17503 GCA_900302585.1 Regalecus glesne
GCAGTAGACGCATCAGTCCAACCATCATAGTCCTGATCACTATTATGACATTGATTACACATCTCCTGGGTTCATCTGAGGTCACATACACAGAAAATCCATCCATCCATCCATTTTCAACCACTTATCCGAAATCGGGTCGCGGGGGAACTGGAGCCTATCTCCGTTCTCATTGGGCGAGAGGCGGGGTACACCCTGTATAGGTCGCCAGTCTATCACACGGCAGAGCAGTTAGGGGAACAGTGTCTTGCTCAAGGACACCTTGACACGCTTCTCTGCAGGACCGGGGATCAAACCCGCAACCTTCCGATTGCCAGGCAACCGCTCTATCCACTGAGCCATGCCACCCCCTACACAGAAAAATGAGAGAAAAAAAGAAACATTTAGGGACATTCATTCAGCAAGAGAAACTAGATGTGTAAGTCTCTCCTTGTTCAGACTGTGTCCCAAGTTTGATACATGTACCAGCAATAGCTGTGTGGGTATACACATTTCTAGACATGTCACTAAAACTGTAATGCTTTGAATATACCCAGTTTCTCTTGAAAACAATAAAGTCAAGTTTTTTGTCAGTGTACACGTTCATTTGCATTTGTAGATATCTTGGGTATCTGGGTTGGCATAGCTCAGTCAGTGGAGAGGTCATCTGGCGATCAGAAGGTTGGAGGTTTGATCCTCGGTCCTGCAGAAAGTATGTCGAGGTGTTCTTCAGCAAGACACTGAACCCCGAGAACCATGTAGTGGCAGCTCACTGCTCCTATACAATAAGATAGGTTAAAATGCAGAGAATTTCGAATTTCTCCTTGCAGGAATGATAAGGGAATCTAAAACCTATATCATCTTATCTGTTGTTAATAGGTCATCTCTTTTCAAAATGACAGTATACCCTTCACTAACAAGTAGTCCTGGTCATTTTTATATTCTTGAAGGATTTCTGAGTATTTAAGTGATGGCTCCTGAATTTTTGTCTGCAAGGTAGCTCTGCACTTAATGAAAATCAGGCCAATTCTCATATTAGGTTAACATTAACCAAACTCTGAACTGCCTAGATCGAAAAAGACTAACCAGTTCATTCACCAAATATGGAAAGACCCATTTAAGTTAGTCTGCTCTGGTTGGAATCTTACTGAAGCAAAAAACTTTAATCTTTCCAGGTTCAGGTTTGTGATGACATGGGAAAGCGCCTTCATGTCCTGGAAACAAACTGGAGGTCAGGACGACTTTCTCTTCCTGTCAGACGGCGTATGGAGACATTAGCCCAGGGTATAAATCTATTTGTCTGTGCCATCTACTAATATGACAAAGCAAGAGTACCGTGACCAAAACTAACCTGTCTACCCATCTATCTAGCTGCAAGCCTTCCTTACTATCTTAACCTGTTGCTCTCTTTCAGAGTTGCAGTCTGGTCATTGGAATGTGGCTGATGAAGTGCACCGCTCTCTGATGGTGGACCATGTGACTGAAGTTAGCCAATGGATGGTAGGTGTGAAGCGACTCATTGCTGAGACTCGGAACCTCAGCCCGGAGCTATTGGAACATCCCCCAAATCCAGAAGAACCAGCCCAGGACTTAGAGGAACCTATACAGAGGGTAGAAAATACCACTGTCTCCCATTCCTAATTGTGCTGTTTAAAGAAAGCCTCCACTGATGCCTCAGAACATTTACTCAGTTGGTTCAGAAGTCTGGAAACAGGAGAACCTCAACTTGTTTTCATCATTTGATGTTTCAATCTGATTCCATCAATGCAGTTTGAAACCAATACTTCTCTCCCAGATTAACATATCTAATTGGGTAATATCTATGTAGCATTTATTTTTTTAATTTAGAAAACTATTCTTTTTACCCCACTCACCCAGTATATAATCCAGCACTAATGCAGTGTTGCCGTTCTTTGCTTTGAATGTTAACAGTAGGCCATTTTTAAAATAAAAATTCCAGTTTTGTATTTGGTGCAAAGTAGTTGTACAAGAAGTTGATGGTCATAAAAGTTGAACCGAAACCATCAAACAGATAGGAGGAAAGCAAATTAACAAAGACTATGTGCTGCCATAAACAGAAAAGTAAGACGGTGGCTTTTCATGAATACAATCAATGTTAGCGGCACTGGTGATGGTGGAACCCCCCATTTCATAGCTTTATTTGATCCAGGACTTTCCTTGAGATGTCTCTTCCCCAGTTAGGAGTGTTGACCAACCTTAGTGTTGTTACTGACACTGACATAAAGTCCTACAAAAATTTAAGTCTGGCACTTCTAAATAAACAGAACTCAGACAGCCTTGTGATTTAATACTTGATGCATCAGGCTAAGCTAATATAAGCCATTATGGACAAATGCCAAAAAATAAAGTGGAATGCATGCTTTCCACCTGGTGTTAACAAGTCAGGTAAATCACAAAAAGAGGTGAATCAGTTCAACTAGATCAGAAGTTTATTAGGAAACGTTTTGTCACTCACCAGTTGACTCAGACTGAAGTCACCTGGTGAGTGACGAAACTTTTCCAAATAAACTTCTGATCCAGTTGAACTGATTCACCTCTTTTTTTGGTGACTCTTCACATAAATGGCCTCCTTTACCCCCTTTTAAACCAGCGTTCCTCCCTATCAAGGATGTGAACATCATCATATTGAATGAGTGGCCACTCGCCTGTAGGTGGGTGTAGACCACAGAGTCCTGACCTGACGTGTTGGCTCTCCTATGCTGCGCCATCCTCTTAACCAGCGTATGTTTGGTCTCCCCGATGTACAAGTCACTGTTGTCCTCCTGGCATTTAACAGCGTACACTACATTACTCTGTTTGTGCCGGGGGACCCGATCCTTGGGGTGGACCAACTTTTGGCGTAGAAAGTTCAGGGGTTGGAAAGCAACCGAGACGTGATGTTTTGAAAATACGCGTCTCAACTGTTCCGACACTCCCGCCACATACGGGATCTCCTGGTGAGTCACCTGGTGAGTGACGAAACATTTCCATATAAACTTCTGATCCAGTTGAGCTGATTCACCTCTTTTTTGTGATCTCCATACCTGGATTATTGAGTATGCATCAAGACGTTTCTGAATAAACTTCTCATCCAGTTGAACCGAATCACCTTTTTGATTCCCTTTCCCTGGATTATTGAGTATGCATCAAAACATGTTCACCCATTTCTGTAAGGACTGCCTTAAACTTTTGTGAGTACAATCGAATGGCATATGAACTGGCTGACCACCGGCACCACCTGTGGTTCAACCTCCGATGCCAGTAGTGTATGTGTTCTACTCCACGCAAAACCACACCCACATGCTAACAAATGACTACCATCCCAATCCTATTTTACTTCTTGTCTCTTTTTATCTTCTCTAGAGCTGGATCACCCGAGGTCAGCCTAAATCATTCTGGATCTCGGGATTCTTCTTCCCTCAAGGTTTTCTTACTGGTATGATTTCAGCAGACATTTCAGCAGTGCTTCTAACAGCTTTTGTTCAGGACCCAGCCTAGGTTACAGGGCTTGTTTACATGGTCCCTCATATTTCACTAAGTAATTGCGGTTTTTAATGAGCATTTGGGAAGCAGCAAAACATTTTAGTGCTGAGCTGAAACATTTTCAGACCCCCCTACTCATCTCTTTCCACTACTCTTTCCACTCCACGGGGGCGGCATAGCTCAGTGGGTAGAGCGGTCGTCTAGCAATCGGAAGGTTGCAGGTTCGATCCCCAGTCCTGCATGTCGAGGTGTCCTTGAGCAAGACACTTAACCCTTAACTGCTCCCCGAAAGCCATATGTTGGCAGCTCACTGCTCCTATACAATAGGTTGGGTCAAAAATGCAGAGAAATCCAAATTTCCTCTTGCGGGACTGATAAGGGAATCCTTTCTTCCTTCTTTTATTCGTAGAGCTAAGTAGGTAATTAGATTATTAAAGTAATGAGAAACAGTTGAAACCTATGATGTAGTATTTTCTTTATAAAATGACAACTCTTAAAATTATATTCTGTAATGTGTGTTGATATGTTCTATTTCTATTGGTCTTAAGGGGTACTACAGAACCATGCAAGACACTATAACCTGCCCATTGATGAGCTCAACTTCCACTTCAACATGGTCCCAGCCTACAGGGACCAGGGAGTGTTCCATGAAGCGGAACTTCGCCTGCCACCCCACAGTACTAAGATGGACATGGATGAGGAGGTGCTGAGTGGAGTTAGAGGGAAAATATACATATTTTTCCCCATTTATGTGGCATTGGTTCCACTGCCTGCTGCAAAGATATTAAAAGCACTATCAGAAAAGTGTTGAAGTAAAATAATGTAGGAACAATTGTGTAGCTCTGAAAGAATAAGCAATACCAGGTAAATATGGGGGCGGCATAGCTCAGTGGGTAGAGCGGGACTGATAAGGGAATCATTAATATCTCAGGATCATGTCTGTGTTCTGACTGAGGTTCAAATTTGAAAAAAACCAACACTGTACAACAACAATTAAACTGTCATAGGGATGAAAACAAGGATAACTATGAAATCAAATTACATCTACACATTAACATCCTACCACAGCACCGTCAAGTAGATTTTCCATATTTTGTAATATTCTTGCTGTTTATCAAATGCCTACTTGTAAAGAGAAAAAAGCCACTGGGTGGGGGGCTATGAGATATCTCTGAAAGGGTTCCACACTTTGTCTGTGGTTGCGTGGCAATAGCCTTAGAACCATGGAAAGAACCATTAATTTTGATCTGAGACAAAAGAGAATGAGATTTAAAGTTTGATATCTTACGTTTATCTCTGCCAGTGTAAATCAGAATTAAACTGAATACATGTATTTTCAAGAGTTGGAAAAATACCATTTTATTAGTGTGCCTACACGATTGCATATGTAACTTCCACTCTCAAATCCATCCATAACCGAAACACTTTTTCATTTCATTTATGGTGGTCACAGCTGCCTATGCCAGAGGACGGTGTGCTGGTGCACGGCATATTCATGGATGCTAGCAGGTGGGATGATGTCAACATGGTGATGGAGGATGCTTTGCCCCGGGTGATGAACACCATGCTTCCTATTGTTCACTTTGAACCCAGGCAGAACTATGTTCCAGAGCCTGAACTATACCCAGCTCCACTTTATAAAACTTCAGCCAGAGCTGGGACGCTTTCCACCACAGGTACATACTGTAATCAGAATGGAACGCAACCCAACTCGACAATAAGACTACCCTTATTTCAAAATCTGTTTAATTTCAAATTTGTGATAATGGTACATAAAATTGACTTGACTTTTAATTAATGTATTAGTTAGGTTGTGAACACTTTATAAATCATTAAAAAGTTGATGTATAACACATTCAATAAAAGGGCAACAGTTTGCTTGCTCAATAGTGAGCCCACATTTATATGTGCTGTTAAGCCTCAGATCTCATTATTTACTTAGCTAGCAACTTGTAAGAACTGAAATTTATCAAAATAGACAGATAAAAGTGTGGCATCCACTTAATCTTGCCAAATAGTGAGCCTGCATTGATGTATGAAAGATATCATGATGTGTTAATTTTCATTAATGGTTTATAAAGTGTGTAAAAGTGCTATATAAGAAAAAGTCCATTTACCATTTAAAACCTAATTAAAAACCCAACTATAAACTATTTGCAAATGAGTTTTGAGAGAAGTGTTATAAAGTGATACCAACAAAACTTGTTTTACATTATAGGCATTCAACTGAGACTGATTCAGGTTTACTTTCATTGAGCAAATCAGGGCTCATTTCCTTGTTATATACGGTACTGGATAGATATAAGGCCCTTTAAGAATTAGAGCCTATGATGTGTTTTTGTTATGGACTAATCCCCTTGACCAAAAGCTGTCATTAGTTTATTTCCACTTATTCTTCTTTCTAATTTGTTGCTCATCCCCAGGTCACTCTACCAACTTTGTGGCAACGGTGATGCTTCCATCTAAGCAACCCAGTGATTACTGGATCTCCAAAGCCTCTGCTCTGCTGTGCCAGCTTAGCGAGTGACCAGCCACCAAGCTACAACACACAAATAATGTGACCTCAAAAATTGAATACTTATCTTGATAGATGCAGAAGTTGTATTTCAAATGTAGAACAATAAACACCTTTGCCTTCACCTGCGGACTGACACAACCACATATTTCATGCCTTCATCTATATTCAAACAGATTGAAATTAGCCATAATCGACAACAAAGGCTTTTCCTCCTGGCACTCAGCGAAAGCTGTGCAGTACATCCATATCTTTGAAGTGAGACATCAAGATTATGGATTCCATCTCCACAGTGTAAACACCATATATTTAGACTCTCCAACTGAGAGCTGTATTCATGCCATGCTCTAACTCACTATAGTGTCAAATCAGAATGTGCTTTCTGAATCCGGGAGTATGCACCTGGCCCTGGGGAATAGACAAATGGATAATAGGATATATGGATAAATGGACAACCGATGGACAAATTGGTACACAGTTGAGTGGACACACAGAGAGGGGGGTGGAAAGATAAATTGACAGGTGAATGGATCAGTAGAAATTGACATGAATATAAATGGTCCAGAGAGAAAAAATAACAGGGAAAGGAAGGAGAATTACTCATCAGCTGATAAAATGTCTTCACAACACCCCCACAATCAACAGCCTATTTGTGTCACTAGGGGTTGTAATGGCGACTCCTACATATTGTTTGCTTACTTTTAGTATGTGATCTAGTTCAATCTAGTTTACATTGCTTGAAAAGATTATTGAACCTCAAGCATAACAGAACAAAGGTAGTATTATAAAGCAAGGGCTCTAAACCTTTTATAACTCGACGCCCACTTCTGATTGTTAAAAGGTTCTGGTGGCCACCTTACTAAATGAATGGGAAAACAAACATGAAAAATTGAGAAAAGAAACAGCTGTTAATGTTTGTCTTGCCACTGTCACCTGTAATGACCAGAAGGAATATTTTGCTTGCCCTCAACGAGACACTTAGACTTAGTTCTGGGAAATAATGAGATCAAGACATGGCGGGATGGGTGAGAGGCTGACATGCAGAGTAGCATTCAGAGATGCTTTCAGTTGGTTCCTTGGCCTTGGCTTGGTTTTGTGACTATCACAAAGAAAGACCATGACTCACATAAATAAATAGGGGATGGCGATAGAAATTTGATTGCATGTTTTCAGAGAGGGGTAATGACTGGCAGCCAGTATACAGAATGAAGCATGATGAAGCTTCAGGCTGCTGCTTGCTGATATTTCCATCAGTTCCATCAGTTTATAGTCAGTTCACTGCCCAACACAGTGGACAGAGCAGAGAAAGGGTCCAAAAGGTTTCCATTTCATAGGTCCTCTGGGAAGTAGTCTGCAAACTTTTCTGACAACTGAGTCAAACGCTGGGTTATAGCACTTGATGTGTTGACATGAGGAGAGGCTTCCAAAATGTAATATGGGAGTGAAAATGTCAAACTGTCTCTCCTTGAATCTACTGATTCAAAGAATAATTTAGGAAGCCCTCAATTTTTTCTGAAACCAAAAACGATGTACAGCTTCTGCCTTGCATCGATATATTGATCTGATTTAACTGGTAGAATATATATATATCTGATTAAGTAGGCCAGTTTTGTACCAGTTATCTTCAGTGTAATAATCAGTAAGAGGGGGACGCTACTCCTCAAGAAATATGTGCACTTATTTTCTCAGTTCAAAAAGGCAATTAACCACAAGTCTTCTAGAAAGCCACCATCACAAAGAACAGCAAAATACCTCGAGTTGAGTCACAAAATTGGTGAATCGGTTCAACTGGATCCGAAGTTCATCTTTCGTCAGTCAAACGGGTGACATCTTCAGTCTGAGCTGACTGCAAGCATCCCCACCCTTATAATGATATAGTTACAGTGATAAATTACATTACATTACAGGCATTTAGCAGACGCTCTTATTCAGAACGACGTACAACAAGTGTATAGGGTCAAGGTAAAAAAGATACTGGATCAACACTAGAAGCTAGATAACAATCCTAGTGCCATCATAAGCATCCGACGCAACTTCAACTAAGACACTCCAACCTAAGATAACCTAGCAAGAGTTCATGTGCCTTAACCAAGTACACCAAAAAGAAGATAAGGAATAGGGCTAAAACTAGGAGTTAGAGTAAGGACTGGATGGGGAGGAGGAAAGGTACAGGTGGAAGAGATGAGTTTTTAATCTGCTCTTGAAGATGGTCAGGGTTTCTGCTGTTCTGACTGCCATGGGAAGGTCCTTCCACCAGTGAGGAGCCAGGACAGATAGTAGTTGTGACCGTATACACTTAACATCAGAAGAGACCATGTATGTGTAGAGGGAATAACCATCCTTGATGAAAAGTGAGGGCCTGACAGTACATCTGTTGTTATCCTATAATTCTGTGATTGCACATATTCCTCAATCTTCTGTGAATGGTACTCATTACCACTGAATGTGCAGTCAATCACCAACTTGTATATGAAACCAGTCTTTTGTTTTGTGGCATGCAACTGTGTTATTTATAAGGGTAGGGATGCTTGCACTCAGCTCAGACTGAAAATGTAGTAACTCAGCACATATTGACACCATTTGGCAAAATAGGCTCCTCTGTGATCATAAAGGTGTTTTTTTTGTTGCTGCAAGCTACACAAGCAGCATCCATATAGCTAGCTTTCAAAGTGGCTTTTGACTGAGTTGTTAATGTTGGTGGTTTTTAATGGTGATTTTCTGTTATGCCTAAGGCCCATCCCTTTTCCGTCTGAAATATTATTTTGCCTTCCCAACACCGTATGTAGACATTTACATGTCTCTGGTGCTTTGATAGTTTTACCCCCTCATTTGACAGGATTTCACCACATTCGGGCGGCATAGCTCAGTGGGTAGAGTGGTCGTCTGGCAATCGGAAGGTTGCAGGATCGATCCCCGGTCCTGCATACAGCATGTTGAGGTGTCCTTGAGCAAGACACTTAACCCCTAACTGCTCCCCGAGCGCCATATGTTGGCAGCTCACTGCTCCTATACAATAGGTTGGGTCAAAAATGCAGAGAAATCCAAATTTCCCCTTGCGGGACTGATAAGGGAATCCCCCCCCTCATTCAACACATCAGCTCAGCATCACTGTCTACCATTTTGAATCCAAATGTAATGTATTGAGGGTCAAATTTCCTCACCACATATCTTGGAGCTTTTACTGGTGTGGGGTAGTCTCTCATATACATTTTTCATTTCAAAAACTGATCAATTTTGTGTCACTGTATCCAAGGGAAAATTAGCTATCTAATAGTGGCAAGAATTGTTTGTTTTGGTAGGCATGGACTCAAGTCCATGATTACTGGGATGGCATCCGGTACTTCATCTGTGCCCCCATCCATAGGGTTAGTGGTTTTGTCAAGAAGGCCATCTGATGTAAAATTTCACCAGATCATCATGCTGATTGACTAGATCTATTGTGATGACCCTTAGAAATAGGGAACCAGCCAAAAGAAGATGATGTTTGCCTCTACTTGATGATATCCTGATTGGTATACTGATATGCAAATGTAACCGGTCATTAAAATCAAGCAATTTGATTAGTTGTTTTACATGAATTCTTTAGTAGTAAGCTATAAAAAATAGTGGCCTTTTAAAATTGCTTGTTAATTTCATTTCAATCTAACCATTTGGAAGTACTAGTGTCTCTTCTCCTCACTTGATGACGCTCCGCAGCCAACTCCACTGGATGAGAATAGCTCTTATTAACTGTCTTCTCCATATGAATGAACGCAAACCTATTATCAATTGTTAGCTGATGGCAGAGAAATGCATGAGAACCGCGGTGGCTCAGTATGTAGAACACGTGCCTGGTAGTCAGGCGATGCGGGTTTGTATCGCGTCGCATAGCTCGTTAAATGTGAGGTGCTCATTGTAAAGCGCTTTGAGTGATCGGTAAGCAAGAAAAGCATTATATAAAAACAAGTCCATTTACTATTTATGCCCTGTTCTGGGGTGGGTGGGTTCCTATTGAGGACTCCGAGTTGTTATTAAAGTTTATTTATTTACAATAATTCATAACATACAAAACTGTGGGCTTCTCGTCTTACAGCCAAATCTTTACTTCAGAGGTGTTACCCTAGTAACCTCATAAATGGACGCTTTTGTTCACTCCTAACCAATCACAAAACAGAACACTTTCTTCCCTAGTAATAGCATTGCCATATTCTGACACACTACAATTTATCAAATTCACTGAGTGTAGCAAAGTTGGTACACACCAATCAGAGAAACAGCCTTGGTAGGATGCACCTAGAAGATGAGATAAGGCGGAACAGACAATGTGCTTTAGAAGATAATTCATATTTGATATTTGCTTACTTTTAATCCTTGACCATGTAAAACCTGTACCATGGAGAACGTCGAGTTCAGTTTGAACTGACGCTTAAACCTTAAGTGTGGCACATCGAAGATGGTGCCATCGAGTGCCTTCTCCATGTTAATTAAACACAGTCTAACAGTCCAGAAGGATAATAAAGTGGAAGATGGGGATGAGGAAAGGCCTGAACCTGGACTCTTTAAGCAAGTCCTGTTATCTAACAGGAAAGTTCAGCAACGAGATGAACTTTCTTTCTGAACAGGAGGAGGGAGAAGCTTTGGGCTCTTACCACTGTTACTGTAACAGATATGTATCTTTGTGCTGCAAGGTATAAAGGGAGTGGGCTCTAGGATCAGGCCTCAATTTGGCCTATCTGTGCTTTTGTCTTTTCATAAACATAAAGTGTGACAGCACTGTAAGAGATTGTGTCACACTCATTTAATATCAAAGTGAAATAAATGATTGCCAAAACAGATTATTAATCTCAAAAAAACACAAAATACTTCTTTAAATTCACTGCCACACATTACAGCCAGTGTGAAGCTTGGGAATGGTGCGTATACACACACAAACACACACACACACACATACACACACACACACACACACTCACACGAGCGCGCGCACACACACACACACACACACCTGATCCATGTGTGTGTTAGATGATGCTCTTTAGTGGTGACTGGTTGTTTCATTCTGATGGAACAGTTTTAGTGAAACAGAATAAGCTCCAGAAACAGCCATTAGAGACTAGTTTTTTTCTCACTTTGCATTGACTTGTTCGGCACCTGTCAGTATAGAATGAGAATTTCACCAACTATGACAGAAGATACCTAAAAGAAAGACAGATATGGCAGCTTTAATTAAATGTTTAAAAAACATATTTTCTAGGATATATTTGGGGAATCTCAACCAATCTGCTTTCTTGACCACAATTGTAAGTGTGACAGCTCGTCACTATATCTGAAGCTTTTTGTGAAGCTTATGATTGACATTCTCTCCTCCCTGTCCACCAGTTCATTTCAACTTGGCTTCACTTTCATGACAGGAAGAGCACATATATGCCAAGGCATTGACAGGACATAACAGAAAACCTGAACCAATAACTGCAACAATCTGCAATTATCAACAGTAAAATCTAAAATAATATAGTGCAGAGGCTAGTGAAGAGACTGGGGGCCACACCAGCTCAGTGGTAGAGCGTATGCTTCAGGAACTAATGAGCTAGAGCTTATGGGTAAAAACCCACCATGGGGTGTCAGGTAGGGCTTTTGCCCTTAATCCTCCAAGTTCCATTTAAATCCATATTCATCCCCATAATGTGGGGACAAATGTTGAGATGTAGAATAGACTTCACCCTGGACTTCAACAAGGAAGTTGAGAAATAGACCCACTTAATTTGGTTTATGTAGATACTGGAGAGCATTGATGGTCCCAGCCGGTGGCACTGTACTCTATACAAAAATCACTGTCTTTATAAACTGATCCCATTTTACAAAGACAATAGACTGGTTGAATGTGTGCAGTAGACAGATGGAGTTGTGTAAGTCTTTGACAGTATTTTTTACTTTGTTATTCCCTCCCCTCATGGTGCCTCCCTAGTGTCTCTTTTTATCTCATTTTCTGTCACACAAAGTATGTAAATATACCCCCATGTGCTCTATTTTAGACCACTGATTTGACGAGTCATGTTTGTACAGGTCAAAGAGCTTTATCAGATAAAGAATTTGTGCACAACAAAAACGGTCCTAAATCTGTAAATGGTGATGAGATGTGTGGCTTTGTTGGGGCTTACTACTACACTTCTTTGGTACATTGGCGGTGTTGTCAATTCAAACTAATCTCACCTCCAGACAAGCTGGATGAGCTATTTTATTATGGACAGATTATTAACATGTCACATGCCTTTAAGCACATTTATGCATAACACTTCTCATGTTGACATCAAATGCAGTAAAGAGATAGATTTGATACTGTTTAAAGACGTTGCTAGGTATCTATGGTATATGTTTTTTTATCATAAAAAATCTCCTCTGACCTTCTAACATGTATATTTAACCTCGTTTTCCTCAATTACACATTTTGAGGAACTGTGAATGTGGCAAACTGTTTTTCTGGGCCAGGGAATGTGAGGTATGGAGGATATTGGATTGTGTGCTCCATTCACTTTGGGGACAGATTAACTATGTTTTATCATTTAAAAAAACCATAACCCCCATGGATTAAGGCAAGAGAACAGGGACCAGGTGAAGATTAAAATAGATGAGTCAAAAGACACGCAATTGCTTTAGGACTCAGGGATGTCTAAAGTGATCCAGAAAGGGCCGATGTGGGTGCAAGTCTTTTGTTTCAGCCAAGCACTTGCACACCTGATTCTATTTGTCTTTACTTTAGGTTAACGAAGCAAAAGAGGGCAGGTGAAAAAGAAATCGGGTTGTGGGGGAACTGGAGCCTATCTCCATTCTCATTGGGTGAAAGGCAGGGTACATCCTGTATAGGTCATCAGTCTATCACAGGGCAGAGCAGTTAAGGGAACAGTGTCTTGCTCAAGGACACCTTGACACACTTCTCTGCAGGACCGGCGATCAAACCTACAACCTTCTGATCACCAGGCAACTGCTTTACCCACCAAGCCATGCCACCCCTTTAAAAATAATAATAATGATAACTTTGGTTTATTTAGCACTTTTCAAAATACCCAAGGGCACTTTAGAGAAGGTGGGTAAAAAACTAAGACAAAACAAAACACTACTAAACACATAGTTAAGATACAATAATACAATACAATATATTATTGTATTGTAAAAAAATATGAATAGACAATAAAAATGAAGTTGGAGTTGGAGCAAGTAGGATGCGTGGGTTGGAAGGCAGAATTGGTTGAGGTGTTTTGAAGATAGCCAGAGATGGTGCGCCGCACATGGCAGAATGGAGAGAGTTCCAGAGGGTGGGGGCTGTGAAGCTGAAAGCTCTGTCTCCAAAGATTCACAGCCTAGAGTTGGGGTCGGAGAGCAGACCAGAGTCAAAGGACCATCTTCCGGGAGGATAACAGATGTTTGATTACAAAAAGGTACATCTAGATGGGGGTTAACTTGATTAAGCTCTTAATGACTAATGGGATTTAAGTAATGCAGACAAGGGTAGTTAAAAAAGAAGCAGAATGAAAGGGTAAGAAAAGAGAAAAATGGATCTGAACATGTCGTGACATTCTTTGTCTAGAGTGGCTGGATTGACAACAGTCAGATGGATTAAAGCCGTTACTTTCAGCCAGTATTAAACAAAAAAATGTGGTCCTACAGTTGCGATCAAAATTAGTCAAGCCCCACTGCAAATCAGGTTTAATAGTCAAATGTAAAAATTAGCAGCTGTTAACGAAAAATAAATCAAACGAGAACATTTCAAATAGCTCAACACAAATAATATTACAACCCTCTACTTTAACTCTCGCTTTGGGCACAGAGAGATTGGATGGCCCTGAGTAGTGACCCTCTTATCTTATACTCCCTAAGAACTTCCCACAATATATCCCGGGGGACTCGGTCATAAGCCTTCTCCAGATCTACAAAACACATGTAGACTGGATGGGCATACTCCCAGGCCCCCTCCAGGATCCTTGCAAGCGTAAAGAGCTGGTCTGTTGTTCCATGACCAGGACGGAATCCACATTGTTCCTCCTCAATCTGTGGTTCAACTATTGGCCTGACTCTCCTTTCCAGTACCTTAGAG
>OMLC01031813.1:1789-16732 GCA_900302585.1 Regalecus glesne
CATGTGTTTGTAAGGATGGAATGAGGGGAAGGCGGGAGTCCACTGTCGAGGAGGCATGGTGGTGATGCGATTACTGGAGGTGGGGGTAGGGAAGGAGATGATAAAATATTCAGTGGATTTTATGGGTGTATATTCCATTCTCTCCACTCGCTCAGTGTTTGCACTAAGATACGGATCCTCTGGGAGTCACCATTAGATCAGCCAAAAATTACTCTCCCCCATATCAAAACCTTTTGTGTTTTGAAGCAGGCAAATGCTGTGTTCTGCCAAGCAAGGGTACATACAGCTGTGCCTGATTGCCCTTTCTCTGACACACACACACACACACACACACCCACACACGCACACTTATACACCATCAGCAGTGTTGAACACTGTTTGAGGGGGGCTTGGGAGGTGGGGGGGTCGGAAGTCTGAAGTTGGCTGGAGAAGACGGGTGGTTGGCAGTCCACTGCAGCTGATAAGTCAGGCAAAGGCCAGGTTTAATTCTGCTTGGTCTCTACTGGTCCAAAAGGACCACTGGGCTCCTTCCTCTTTCTAGGTCCACCGCTGCAGAAACCACTCCCAAGTAAATAGTATTCATAACCTGTGGTACTAGTATTTCAATCAGAATTTTCATAGTCATCAATCTTTCCCCAAATCCGAGTTACAAACTAAATACATTTTTACTTTTATTCTTTTTATTTCACCTAAGCGAGGTGTTCCAGGCACATCAAGCTGGGAGGTGGCCACTGGCTAGACCGAGCACCAGGTGGAGGGATTACATCTCTATGCTGGCCTGGGATTGCCTTGGGATCCCCTTGTCAAAGCTGGTTGATGTGGCCCAGAAAAGGAAAGATTGGGGTCCCCTGCTGTAACTGCTACCTCTGTGACCTGACTTCACAAATAAATTGTCTTTTTATTTGAATGGCCTGATGGTAAGTGAGAAGGCTGATTCATGTTTAAGCACATCATACACGAAGATGCTTCACTAACCAACAGCTTATTGGCTGATTTCTGATTTGTCTTCTCCAAGATCCCAGCCTGCTTTGCTGCTATCAGATACACAACCACTAGTTTCACCATTATCTACGTGACCTCCAGCTTTTCATTAGCTGATGCCAGAGGGCCGGCAGCTTGGTAATTTCCTAAATCTCTGCGGGACGTTTTCACAAAGGATTGATTGTAGCGAAAGGTCAATCTGTGGGTAAGGGCACCTGTGATAGCTACACTACTGTCTGTCCCACTGATATTCAAACAGCCAGATCTAATCCCATTCATGCATACAAACACGCTCACACCCACATGTGAACGCTCACGTACAAGCATATGAGCAGCCACGAGTGCGTGCTGTAAAAGGCAAAGCATCCTCTAGATACTGGCTGGCCACACCATGCTTCGACAAGGGAAAAAGCCCATTTATGTTTTTCTCTGAGATGTGGGTAGCTTGTGCAGTGGTGCCAAGCAAATGGCGGATCATTGGTGGTTACACCAGACCCAGCATAATTCTCTCACACATCGTTAGACAGAGAGACACAAAGTAAAACACAAACATATCAAATGTGCCCCAGAACTCTGCGGGTTCCATTTATGTGTCTGTGTGTGTGCGTGTGTGTGGACTCTGCAGTGCATGTGCACATGTTGTGTATGTTTTCAAGTCCACGAGCGGCCATGTGTTTGTGTGTGGTGGTGTTTCTCAGCGGCAGCAGCGAGGAAGAAACGTGAGAGGCGAAGAGTAAAATTGCCTCCGACAGTCTTCATTGGTGTTGGTGGAAAATTTGACTGTGCCCTTCAAGTGGTGCGGGGGTTTGATATTTCAGGCTCTCCCTCTCTGACGAGCCGCTAGACAAAACAAGGAGGTTTATAGAAATGGCGCTGCACTAGGAAGAGTGGGAGGGCAGTGTGGTAACTGAGCTGGGGCTCAACCTTCCTCCCCCGCCGCACCAGCCAGCCTGTAGCTCGGTCCCAGCGCCTGTTCCCCCTGTGACAGGATGTCAGCATTGTTAAATACAAACACAGAACCTCCTTCTTGTTGATATACACACATGAATCCAAAGTCCGGTAGAGGAGGAAGTTCAGGAGGTGGTGCACCGTGGGAGCAGGGGGCTGTGAGTGAATCTTAATGTGCTTGAAATGCTGTGTGGTACTGCCGTTTACTACTTCTGTAGTGAAGTCAAACATCCATGGGGATAGATGTGTGATGCCTGCGGTGTGAGAAATCAATGCAACAGAGGCCTTGTGGTGACAGAAAGGGAAGTCACAATTTTGATGGTATTTGAAAGTCATTTCAGCTATTTCAGCAGGGGATTGGAATAAAAATCAAGGTATGCCCCTTTGCAGGACTTGGACTAAGCCATGAAACAGATAGAGATAAGTGGAGCTGCTGGGAGTTGGTGTCACATTATTCAAACATCGATAGGAGCAGTTGGGAGAAAGAAAAAAACAGAAAATAGAGGACAGAGCTTATCCAAACTATCATACCTGCACGCTAATCTGCATGCAACAGAAATCCCATCAAAGGAAAACACTGCCGGTTGAGCGGTGGAGGAGAGAGAGCAAAACATCATCAATGGCCCTAAAGGTAGATGGAGCAACAGTTGATGATACATCACTCACAATGTCCATCCATTCAAAGTTAATTAGCTGCTTTTATGGCTCCATGCTGTGTTTGAGGACACGGTGCTAAATATAGCATGGCTTACAGGGCCCCGCTTGCATTGAAAAGCATTCACCAGGAAGCCAAGTCAATCCAAGGACACAGGACTCCAGGGTTATTCAAGGGTGTTTTGGAAGCCTGGGGACGGGAGGCACTTCCTGTCAGTCCAAGCAGCTGGACAAATCAGCCCTGACATGCAGGGCTACATAGCCCACCCCCATGGTATTTGACAGCTAAATGGGTAAGAGAACAGTGTGGGGGACAGAAGAGGAGAAGAGGAGAGAAGGGTAGAAAGGAAAGCATTGTTATATGCCCTATATTCCACAATGCATAAAATGGCTACATGATAACAGAATGAAGACATAAAAACTGATTTATGATATAAGTCCAAGTGCACATAATTTAAAATAGAATTGTTATTATTGCCACACGACCAAGGCAGGTGGATTTTTTTCTCCGCATTTGATCCATCCTATTGTCTACGAGCAGTGAGCGCAGCAGCCATACTGCACTCGGGGGAGCAGTTAGGAGTTTAATGTCTTGCTCAAGGACACCTCGACAGGCTTTCTGCATGAGCCGGGGATCGAACCACCAATATCTGATAACTAGATGACCATCCCTAATCTGTAGATTTGAGGAGGATTATTACCAAATATCTGAACGTATTAG
Source organism: Regalecus glesne (assembly GCA_900302585.1). Lineage (NCBI taxonomy): Eukaryota > Metazoa > Chordata > Actinopteri > Lampriformes > Regalecidae > Regalecus > Regalecus glesne. The sequence continues at coordinate 5,094 of OMLC01031813.1, forward strand.
GAATTTTAAGTTATCTGTCCTCAGACCATTCACTACCTTCACTTGTAGAAAACCTGTTGTGTTTCTGTGCCCTTATCTGTGTGAGGGCATGTTTGAATGTTTGCTATGGCAGTTAACACCCCTGGGTGTGTTGTATAGGATTGAGAAAACATTGTCAAAAAGACCTCCATCACAGAGGAAGCTTAAAAAAAAAACTTAAAAAACCCCCAAACAACATCCATGTCCGTTTTCAAGACAGGTAGGGCGGTCATCTGGTAATTGGAGATTGGTAGCTTGAACACCGGCCCTAGCAGAATCCCTGTTGAGGTGTCTTTGAGCAAAACACTGAACCCTTAATTGCTCCCTGAGCAATGCACTGCAGCTGCACACACAGCTCATATACAATGAGGCAGACAACAAATTCCATCAGCTTTGGTTGTGTGACAGATAAAACACTTTCACTTTTGCCTTTGTTGTTATAACAGTAATCGGCTACATCAACTTATAATAAGAATGCGTAGTATCAAAAAATAAGGAAAAAAAATGAGAAAACATTTTTTTTTAAAACAACAATGTATTTTGGGAAAAGATAAAATGAATTTCATAGCTCCCTCCACAGGACGAGATAGCATGGGAGAGGAGAGGGAAGATAAGGTAGACACAGTTCAGGTCAGAGGACTTGGATTAATATCAGCTGGCCGTAGCTTGCTGCCTGGAGCAGTCTGACACGGTGGGGGGAATGAAGAGTGACAACCCACATTTACAGATACACAGCAGTTCATAGCTATCTCCGAGATGAGAGGTTTTGTCCAGCTCTTCTCAAATCCATCTGCAACATCAAGATACTCATGCTTAATTAGTTTAGGCCAAATAAGATTTCTCTAAAACAGATGGACCGATGACTGCTTTCAACTGGTTTGTGTTTTCAAAAGTGTGATTCCATTCCAACGGCAAAGACTGTGATAAAGGACGTCTATGAAAATGAATGATGAAATGTCACTGGTAACAAAGCTTTATCTGTCTCTCGAGGTCGCTCTGCTCTTTCACCACTTCATCCAAGGAACTGGTCCTTTATTAAACATGTGTATGCAGGTGTGGAGCAATGGCACATCAGTGAGACTGCTGGTTTCCTTAGCTTCACCTTTACAAACATCAGTGAGCTTGGTATTAGCCAGCAGAGAGGTCAGAGAGGAGGAAATGGAGCATTCTCTTGGGCTGGCTAGCAAACCTGATGTCCAAACCAACTTTCTTAAACCTCTTTGTGTACCAAATGAAGCATAAGACCTTGACATGGGCTTTTGCATTCCCTTTTCCTATTCTCAGGGGTGAAATCATCACAAGTTCACACATTAGATGATATATGAAAAGCTCTGCAGAGCACGAGCTTAATGTTTTTATGTGTCTATGGAAAAGCCTTTTTTCCTGTTATATTCATGTTTTCTAATAAAAGGAATAAATCTTTCACACAATGTTTAAACTGAATCAAAGAATAAACTTTGAATAGAAATAAAATCAATATCCACCCATCCATCATCAAACATTTATCTGAAGTCAGGGAAACACCTATGACAGGTCACCACTCCCTTTCAGGGGTTGACCACTCAGTAGTTCAGTGTCTTGCTCAAGGACACCTCGACATGCTTTTTGTCAGGACGAGGGATCAAACCACCCAGCTGAACTCACTAGATGACTGCTCTACCCCCTGAGCTATGCCACCCCTTAAAACCAATACAACCTAACTAGTATAAGCCGCGGTAGATCAGCAGTAGAGTGCACACTTTAGGAACTGACTTGCTGGTTCGAACCCACCCACGGAGCTTCAGGAAGAGCATCAGGCCTTAATCCCTCAAAGTCCATCCAAGACCATGTCCATCCCCACAATGTGGACCATGTCCATCCCCACAGAAAAATGGAACATTAGAACATGAACATTAGAATTAAGGAAGAAACTTTGACTACAAATAAAATAAATATAATGTAACTATCACAGCCTCCCACTGGGTATAAAAACCACAACAGCCGCTTCAGTAAACACGTGCACAGAAACAATTTATGGTATAGATGACCATCAGTCAGACAAAAGGTAGTATCTGATCTGCGCCCCAAAAAATCAAGCTAAAATTCTCCCCTTTGTACCTTTTGAATCCTTTCAGCTTGTAGGGTCTGTGGACCTGCAACTGTCCAACATGTAACACCTATTACAAAAGCCACTCAACTGTCACTTGTGGGTTAAGCAGCAAGCTCCATCATGCCTTGCATGGACTCTCGTCATTGCACTCTGAAGTGCTGGTTGAATAAATCCCCAATGACATGCATTTGAGAGAACGAGGGGACTCGGCTCACACCTTCCAGTCCAGCGCGCAAGCCATTTAAATCCTTTTCCACCCTTTGCTTTTATTCCTCAAATGCAATTACAAGCCTGGCGTGGGTGTCTGCCATGGCCCAGGCAGCCTGCAGAGCGCAGCGCCGACATCAGTACTCTGTAGCAGTAGAAGACGGGACCGTCTCACTGAGATACCTCTGTACCTTGCAGTTAGCGAGGCTGTGGTAGCTCAGTCTGCCTTCCAGACATGCCAGGCTTACCCGAAGCTTTCAGCGCCACTGGGTCTCATGCTACAGCACCAGGCGGACGGGACTGGTGCCACTGATAAAGGCCCCAAAGAGGATCTCAGCACTGGGCTGAATTATCAGCCATAAAGGAACACATTACACATGCACACATCCAAACAAACACAGCCCTCTGTTGTCACAAAGATTTAAGACCATAAGGATGGTAAGCTGTCTCAGTGTAGAATGATGAAGACCGTTGTACTTCAGATCCCTGGGACATTTTTTTTTCTGTGCTCAGACACATGCAGGACACATCTCCCTCTCGGGGCGTCCACATTTTGAATGGAACCGGGTGGGGATGGGCTTGTGTGTCTGTGTGTGCGGCGCGTGTGTGTGTGTGTGTGTTTGCGTGTGATGGGTGGAGAGTTGAATTGTGGGACTATGAAGGAGAAAGGATCAAAAACAGAAATAGTTTAATTAGTTTCCTTACGGCGAACATTTCCCAGGGCAGTACAACAGAGCTCAATTCATGTCTTTTATTCAGTACAAATACGAACCATGAAGCAACAGGCTGTGAGTGCCAGAAGCAATGACAGATCAAAGATCAAGGACAAGCCTCTTGTACGGTGGGCTGGGGAGCAGAGGGGACAGGAGGAGCCATTGAGGGGGGTAATCGCTGCTGTTAGGACGGCATTTTGTCTGGAGATGCCAGAGCACCCGCAAGTGGTGGCTACCAGCTGCGAGCACGCGCCACAGGACTCTGACTGACAGGGTGGGTAAATAGCTGCTAGCAGCCACCCTGATCGTATCTCTTGCCCTTGGTGACGAAGAATCCTAAGGGGAAACATGATTGGTTAATGCCACCGTCCTTCAGTCTCACATTAAGCTAAGTGTCCTGGTCTGGCTACCCTAGGTAGTACATGGACCTTGACTCAGATCTCCTCACTGCTCCAAAAACCTCCATCTGCAGCTCCACTTCACCCTCTGCCCACACACAAACATCTGTCTCCACTCCCCAAACAACAAAAGCAGAAGAAAAAAGATACAAAAGCCCATGGAGAGGCAAAGAGGTGGTGGGGGTGAATAGAGACGTGGGGCCGAGGGAAGAGAAACAGATAAAGCTAAAAGAGAGAGAGGAGAAAAACAATATGAAGGGGGATATTTTAACCTAACACTCTGCAGGGACTAAGATGGAATTCGAAGGCCTGATTTTTCTGGAATGCTTGTTATGTTCAGGTCACGCAATGAAAGCTGTGGGATTTGCCCATGTAGGAGGAACACTTGGCTGTGCTAAACTCCAGGCGGCCCGACGAGGGCTGGCTGAAGCTACGAGGAGCCCAGACGGGAAAAACTCTAGCAGATTTGGCTCCTCCCCCTCTTTGTCTGCAGTGATTGTGTGAAGTGGACACATAAGCAACATGCTAGTTCAACTCCCACAAGTCATGAGGGAGACATGAACGGGAAAAAAACCACAAGTGTGCAAACTAGTAGTCTTTCTTTCTCTGAGTGTGCATGTATGTTACACTGGACTCTTCACACTGCTCTGATTGCGCAATCGCAATCCCCTCGCTGAGCTGCCATAAAGTGGACAAACGTAGGCCTCGTTGCCATAACATCTGCTTCACTGTTTGTTAGCAGAGATGAAGGAACATTTGCAAGGAACAAAGGGGAAATGGGAGAGAGGGAGAAAAGACAAGAGCGGAAATGAGGAAGGGAGCGTGGGACAAAAGGAGGTGGGGGCTATGAGGTTCAGCTGAGCCAACAGTAACAACTATTACATGACTCATCCCACATCTGCAGCCATGACTGGCTCCAACCTGACCTGAGGTGGACTGAAACCAGAGCCTTACCGGTGCGGCCCAGTAGGCTCTACTTCCACTCAGAACACGTGTAACCTGATAGAGATTAAACAAATCTCAGTGTCTCGGGTCGACTACTTTGACTCGACCTTATGTGCGACTAGGCTGCACAGTATTCGCCTCCCTTCTAGCTACTGTGCGTTAGAAGTCGGTGGCACTACTACATACCAAGGTACACACACACACCAAAGCACCCTGGTTTAATAACACACTGACCCAGACATTTGTGTAATCCTATTTATGCAGTCTTGTGTGTAGACAGTGCCTGCCAGCATTCAAATCAGTGCTCTGATTATGTATATGGTAGGCTATGAACAAGCCAAGTGAGCACTAGAGATGGGCCTGTACAAAGCTTATGATATCTAGGAGTGTGTGGCTCCAGCACGGCCAAGATAACAGTGGTAAAATAATTTTCCTCTCACATATCTCCTGCAAAAAAATAAATGCTATGGGGACGTACGCGTGCGCAATTTGCACACACATGTAGACAACAGTGAAAATGTGTCTTTTGTCTGCTCAGCGCTGATGAAAAGCTACCCACTGAGAACTTCAATCACATCTGAAAATGAGTTGAAGACATGCTGTAGCCCCAGCAGCGTCATTAAGCCTGTCTGTCGGTCCCCTAGAGCACAGGGAGGAGGGAGCAACTACTGGCCTCCTTGAATATGCGCTGGAGCTGATGAACTACACCCCAGCGGTACCACGAGTCCCCCCTGCACTGGATCTATGTCTGACAAAGGAATAATGAACCTGTATGATTATGTGTACTCTGTATGTCCACAAACCCCCCCCCCTCCCCAAATGTCAGGGGCTCAGACAGAGACACCATGCATATTCTACCAGCATTGGAACAGATGAAGACTATCAGATCTGAACATGTTGGCCGTTATCCCATCATGCATGTTTGCATCCATGAAAACATGCATGCTAACTCGCACTATCTTGTCCACAGACATACATAATGGAAGATAAGCCTCAGCGTGCTGTCAGGAAACAGAGGCTGGTGTGATTGGCCTCTGTGGAGTCACCATTTCTTTCATCATTAACTCTTCAGAGGATCACACACCCTAATCACGCTAAGCCCTTTCTGAAAGCCAATGAAGTCAAAAAACGTGCCTTTGCACGTATTCTCAGAAGCCCGACACATTACGCCAGCACAGATGCAAACACACATCGACAGTTATGACAAAGTAAACAAACACAAAAATAAAGCCTGAGGAGAAAAAGGGGAACATGACACACACAACACGATTCAAACGTTTAACGCACCAATCACATTAACATGAATTTCATTGATGGTGGTATGGTCATTTCAAGGGGGGGTCCATAAATGGTTAATGGACATGTTCATATATAGCGCTTTCCTCCTCCAGGGACCACTCAAGGTGCTTTATAATGAATGCCTCACATCTACCATGCCAAGGTCGTGGGATACGAACCCGCTACGCCTGACGTCCAGGCATATCAGTGGTAGAGTGCATGCCCTAGGAGCTGACGAGCCAGAGGCCATGGGTTTGAACCCATCGCAGAGCATCAGGAATAGCATCCAGCCTTAATCCCCAAGCTCCATCCGAGTCCATGTCCATCCCCCCGCGAAGTTAAGACCGAGCATGACATGTAAAACGGACCTCTCTCATCATATGGCCATTTCATCAGACACATTACTAAACTGGACACCAACTCAAAAACCACAAATCATTGGATGAAGGCCCTGATTAGTGTGGGATTCTGGCGAGTGTTTGTGTACCAGCATGAAAGGAGAATAATCTCCTGCCAGGCTGCAGTGGCCACAATTTGCCATGAGCAAAAGCCAACAGCTGCAATTACAACTGTTGACAGCAGCAGCAGTAGTACCTAGCCATCTGAATTTACAAATGGCCACAATTCAGAGCCAGATGGGAGAGCCAGTGAGGGGCAGGCTATATCTGTGGACATTTCAGTGTCTACAACCTTTACGCTGTTGTGTCTTCTCATTTAGGTGCATGCCTGTGGTTGATGTAGAGCCAGAAAAATAACCCACAGCATTATTGTTAAGAGAGCATATTGTTTGAGCTGCAAGGTCAAGTAAAAGTAAAACCTGTAAAGCTTCTTTACCCTGCTAAGACAGAGTCCTTTCATTTGGCTCACTTTTGTGTTTTCTCTCCATTTTAGTACCTTTCTGAAAGCATTTTCCACACAAACTCGTTCCACCTCCTCACACAAGCACCGGGTTCCCATCCAAGACAGAGCAGGCCAGGTTTGAATACTGTACCATGGGAATAAGAATGCTGACAGTGCCATGGCTAGGCACAAAAGCTCAAGACAAAGGAACAGCGAGAGTGCATGAGAGAGGGAGGGACCAAGAGAGCCAGAGCAAGAGATAGATAGATAGAGAGATTGGTTAGATGCGAGGTGTTAAGAAGCCTGTGGTTTTGAGTCATTATATACCGATCAGCCAAAACATAAAAACCATCTGTCTAATAGAGTGTTGGTTCTCCTTGTGGGCAAGAAAAACAGCTCCATGGTCTAATTCTGATGCTAACATTCCCTCTTTAGGCACATAAGGCAGTGGACAGAGGTCTCTCTCATTTTGACCAGTTACAGCTACTCAGCCACATACTCAGCCGGGTGCAATACACTGTGATCCAACACCTGTCTAGCATAGCCAGCATTAACTTATTCAGCTATTTGAGCTATAGTAGCACCTCTGTGGGTTATAACAAGATAATCAATGTTATTCCCCTCACCTGCCAGTTGATTTAATGTTTTGGCTGATCTGTGTGCAAAGTTTGATATGAGGTTTGAACCTAAACTACGGAGCTATAATCCTTGTCTTTGGCACAGTATAATGTTAGGGAGTCTTGCACAAGAGAAATTTCCTCACCCTGCAAAAATCCCATCTCCTACATCCCAGTGTGTGCTGCAGCTATGTATAATGCAAACATCAAACGCTTGTAGCTGCTGTGACCCCTCTTTCTCTGAGAGACCCTTGGTTCCCCCAAAGCACACATCGACCATAACACTGCACACACACCCTTTATCTCTCTCAAACACACTCACACACACACACACACATAATCTCTAAACTCAACCACTTCTTTAAAATTTCACCATCTCCCTGAGGACAAGCTCACAGATGGGTGAGCGAAGAACACTAATCTACTTCTAATCTTTGACTCGACTCTCTTATTTCACAGAAAAAAGGGGAAATGACGAGAGAAAAAGAGGAGGGCCATTTCCCTGCATTGTATCCTGCTTCACATAGAGGGGAAGGGGGAAGGGGTACAGTATACAAACTACACAATGGGAAACAAAAACTGAATCCCTGTGTTCTGTCACTATATTACACGAGTCTGACAGCATAAACTTGAGGGATTTTGTTTATTTGGTCTATGTTCATCACAATAACCAAAAGCATACACATATCCACCTGATTAGATTTCACTTACTTTCAAGGAATTTATTTGTTTTCTTTGGAACTTGAAGTATCAAAAAGCAAATTAAAAGTTAGAAAGCAAAGTCAACCTTGTCTCAATAAACTCAATCCTTGTGTATATATCCTAAAATAGTCATGTTGTTATTCTATGTCAAGTACACTGGGAGAGCCACCAAACCAGATTCAAATCACATGTATGTGTAATGCCAATAAACCTGATTCTGAAAGAAAGCCAAATTCCATACATGGACATGTCATAAAGCATATTCACAGCATTTAGACTATTCACATCTCAAACTAACTACGAAGCTGTTTCATGGATTCAGGTCAAGCAGGTTAGACTAACATGATGCTTGATTTGCAGGCTCATAATAATAATAATAATATAATGATTCCCTTATCAGTCCCGCAAGGGGAAATTTGGATTTCTCTGCATTTTTGACCCAACCTATTGTATAGGAGCAGTGAGCTGCCAACATATGGCGCTCGGGGAGCAGTTAGGGGTTCAGTGTCTTGCTCAAGGACACCTCGACATGTTATATGCAGGACCGGGAATCGATCCTGCAACCTTCCGATTGCCAGATGACCGCCCTACCCACTGAGCTATGCCACCCCCAAACATTATGCATTATACATTATATATATGTACACACACGCACAAACACACACACACACACATACATACATACTCTTTTAAGGCTTTTTAAATATTACTTCACACTTTCATATTCCCCCAACTAAATTACTATGACTCTCTCTACTCTTGCCTCAATCAACCCACCTTAAATCATTTACACTTGGTTCAATATGCAGCATCTTGACTACTCACTGGAACTTGCCATAGGTCCCTCATAACCCCTATTCTTTCATCTCTTCATTGGCTCCCCGTAAAATTCAGAATAACCGACAAGATCTTATTGATTACACATAAAACACTGCATTTCTGAACTTCTCACTCCTCGTTCGACTTCCTGACCATTCTCTGATCCTCAAACCTCAGTCTTTTATCCATCCCCCGCTCCCACTGCAAAGCAAAGGGTGATGGTGCCTTTCCAGAGTCAGAGGGGCTGGGGGCTGAGGAAGAGATGGACCAGCCGTATCAAGGCCAAAACTCTGTCAAGGACTCAAGGATTCAAACACCGACACACAAGAGAAACCACATTAATGATGACACAACGACTGACAGTGCTTCTTATACTACACGTTGTTATTGCCACACATCGCATAATGTTTGCAGAGTAATAACATGTATGTTTCCTGTATTTCATATTAGTCGACCTACATGTCTTATTTAACATTGACTAAGTTTGAGAGATTTTTCAAAAGTTGCCATTTCATCTGGCCGCTCCATTGTTTGCTCTATTAAGGTCACCTCATTTATCCACATCATTTAACATGTTCACTTATCCGTTACAATTAGATACAAGGCTTCGGGCTACTCTGTACATTTATCAATGACACGACGTAGCATTTCGTCCATGAATTACAGAGTTGATGGTTCACGTCATGTCTATGAGGACAGTCGCTTGTGGTGGGGTCGATAGGAGAATTGTTTATTAAAATCCTGTTTATTGACTCATCCAGTCCGAGTAAGCTCAATTTTTCTGTTTGAGGGTTTGCACCCTCACTGGGGGGGGATTATGTGATTGAGTATCCCGTTGTGTGGACAGAATGAGGTCAGAGGTTTGGTACTGCCGAATTCTCAAAATGTGCATCCTGTTTTTCTTGGTTTGAAAAAAGCATATACGATAGGGCTTTGTGCTGATGACATCTATATGTCCTTGTTAATTGAGTCCCACTCTGGCCACCTCTGCTAAATCTTGTCTAAATAGCACTTCTGTCCACCCCATGTCATGTTCAATTTTCATTTGAATTCACGCTATGTTTTTTGTGATCAACATTTTTATTGTTTTTCGGGAAGGGGGGGATAGACATATTAAAATGCAAAGCAAATTGAGAAAGGGAATAAAGTAAAGTGTTTTTTTTCTCTTTTCACCATTTTACATTTATAACAGTATGTTTTTAAAAGTGTTATATAAACAAACAGTTTAATAAATGTATACTAATAAATAAACGTTACTTATCATCTTACAATTTGAAAAACATTGCAAAGTTAATCATGGGTGTGCGCACAAATACACGTGTTTTACACAGGAACACACCTACATCCAATGTCTTCTAAAGTCTGTTTTAGCCTGAACCTCCACCCACCTTTTTGTGTACTCCATATATTCAGGGCGTTTCATTCACTTTCAGGAGTACTTCGCCTGTGGGACTGAGCAGCACCAGGAGAGCATTTCATAATAATGTAAGGGTTTTAATAATATCTCAATATCTTATTTATCATGTATGTCACTGAAAAATGGAAAAATCTATTTTAGAAGAGTATATCATGAGGATATTGTCTTTAAATGACATAATGACAAAAACAACACAACAGTTGAAATTCATTGTGTACAGATCTATTGATTATAAATATTTATGGCCAAATTGTATATTTTCATGGAATTTCGGTTTTGTCTCCCAATCAGGTTAATGTGAGCATTTAAATTCAGTATCGTCTTTTTACTTTATGTGTATATTCATTGTTCATGTACTTTGTATAGCTGAGCAGTTAGGTTTTATTTGTGTTTCACTATCATTGTTATTTTTTTACCTTCATCATTTGATTTTTTTGTCTTTTCAGTAATAGCAATGAATCAAAGCATTTTTTTGTTATGGCTATAAGAAGTGGAGCCGGGGTGTTCAGGATCTCTCACACAGACTTTAAATTCAGTGTTTACACTGTTATGCAATGCAGAAATATATATGAATGGCAGGAAAAAACCAAACCATAAAGATAACAGGAGTTGGCAGTAAATAAGTGCTTTACACTTTCAACTGTGCTCTACACTGGGGGAGGTCACGGTGTAACAGCAGCCAGTGTGAAGCACAGTAACAGAGATATCACATCTACAAATAACATGTAGATTAGACAAATAAATAAATTATTCAGCTTAAGTTGATCTTTGCATGATCTTTGTACTTAAGTCCGATTACTAAGCCTGAAACTAACATCCCTTAGTTTTTACTGCCTCAATATTCTGAAAAAAACCCTCCCACTGAGGCCTTAAGTTGGAGTTATGATAATACACTGTTGATGAAAGCCCTTGAATGTATTTTTTTTAACTGATTTTCGGCTTTTGTGAATGGGAAGGGCAGTACTTTGGATGACTATAGGATTTCAAATGCATGAAGATTTTTGACAAAAGGAAAATTGAATCAAAAAGTATATCTGATGAAAAATGAGTTTCAGGGAAAATATCAACAGGGTAGTGCCTTTCTATTACAGGTCATTTAAGTTGGGCGGCATAGCTCAGTGGGTGGAGCGGTCGTCTGGCAATCAGAAGGTTTCAGTATCGATCCCCGGTCCTGCATACAGCATGTCAAGGTGTCCTTGAGCAAGACACTTAACCCCTAACTGCTCCCCGAGCGCCATATGTTGGCAACTCACTGCTCCTATATAACAGGACGGGTCAAAAATGCAGAGAAATCCAAATTTCCCCTTGCGGGACTGATAAGGGAATCCTTATTATTATTAGGTTACTAGTAATAAAACATGTATGATCATTTCTCAACTGCTCCCCCCTCATGTTGTTTTTTTGATTTATTTTATTTTAGCGTGATAATGTCACCTCTACTGGGTATCACCTTGCTGGCTCTGATGCTGTTGGAGAATATCGTGGCCTTTGCTCCCATTGGTGGAGGGGCATCAACACATGTCAGCATTACGGGAGCAGCTCTATTACAGAAAGTACATGAGTCATGTCAGGCTGTGGCAGAGGCTTCTGGTCATG
>OMLC01031845.1:5312-16964 GCA_900302585.1 Regalecus glesne
ATGAACCCAGCCTATTGTTGTGTGGTATCAAGGTACTGTTTATAAGGGGGGATGTTTGTTTTCAGCTCAGACTGAAGAAGTCACCTGGTGAGTGACGAAACGTTTCCAAATAAACTTCTTATCCAGTTGAACAGATTCACCTCTTTTTTGTGATTTTCATACCTGCATCAAGAATCTGCTACTTTTAAACTGTTATTCCCCAAGTTATTTGTCATCTCAACATGAACTAAAACAGTCCATTTGGCCAGAGCTCTTTCTTTCTTCCTTTGAATCATTTCATATCAAGCTCTCTTTACACCTTGCGTTTTTATTTTGCCAAGTTGTTTGACAGTTGTGTGGGGATCCAGTTTCATTGGTATCCAAATGTCTTCTTCAACGTTGTCGGACCTTCTTCCTAGAATTGACAAAGTGTAAGGTTTGATATAACAGCCATACAGGAAATGTACACAGTGCAACATGATCCATATCATGATGTCATAGGCCAATCAGTGGATTTAAATGTGTTTACCTATCCCCTCCATAATGACCTGTCCGTCTTCCATAATCATTCCATATTACAAATGGAAGTTTTCAATTGTATTGCCTTTTAGTTGCATAGCATCAAGGAAAAAAAACACACTACAGGACAGTACTTGCAATTAATCCCGGTTGAAGGCATTAGAAAACAAAACAAAGAACACCTAGTCCAGCGCACCTGGTCCACATGAACTGGGATGAATGTTTAAATGTTCTATCTTTAGATTCCAGTGTGTAAAGATAATCAACTTTTATCAAATTTATTCAAAATGTATCTGTTCTTTTGGAAAAGACATGATATAAAAAAAATTCTTACCTGTAACAAAATATTTCCTGTAATTGCGTGCTTTCGAGAAAGCCAGATAGTGAGTGAGCCGCACTCATTGCAAAGCCCTTAGACTTTACTAAACAACTACTTGACAAGTGCAGTGGTTGTCTCATGTGCTCAACAGATGAAGTCAATTGCTTCCTTCATGGAAGTTTGACTAATTCACTGAGGGAACAGGATCTAAAACCCAACAAAGGTCTCATCAACACAGCCCTCCCCAGAAACAGAGTCCAATCTGAGGGAGCTGAGTCTGAACGAGATTCAGGGAGTCATCAAGGTGGCATTCTCTTTTCAAAGGCCCCAGTGACCCTACATAGTTTACAGCCACTACCCAGGGCTCCTCCGACATTTATGGCAAATCTTGAAGGTGATATGGTAAAGGGGGAGTTGCTGACCAGTGGTGGTGTGCTAAGGGAATTTGGATCCCCAAAGAGCAAAACTCGAAGAACATCAGTCAGTTTTGGTCAATTTCGTTGTTGAGTGTCAGAAGAAAGGTGATTTTTATCAGCATTGTCTCCTGACGACTGATCGAGGTTCTCCTCAAAAATAGCAGTCTCAACTCCTCAGTGCAGAAGGGTGGAATTCATGTGGTTCTGTTGTTTGGAGCACACCGTAGTAATCACACAACTCATCAGCCAAGCCCATGAAAGAATATAGAAAACAATAGGTGACCTAGTCATTCCGTGAGTGGAGTTGGCCAATGCCTATGGGTCTACACTGCATAGACTGACTGAGTTTGTATTACACTGCCACCATGTTCCCAGTAAGATCACGGACCTGATCCTGGATTGTTAGAATTATTCGAAGCTGAGGTTCACTTCTGGGTCAGAAACATCAGACTGACGTTACCTAGGAAAAGGTATAACAGGCTGTTCAATTTCTTTTACTTGTTTATTTGTTCATTTATTTACCCTTGCTATGAATATGGTGGCTAGGTCAGCTAAGGTGGAATACAGGGCCCCCCTAACCAAGTCTGATGTACGGCGGCTCCTGTTAAGACAGTCTTACCATCATGACAGTATCTGTCCCAGAGAGCAGGTGGATCCTACAAGAAACGTATCCCCTGGGCAAGGATGAGTTTCAAGCTCACCACGCCACAGTGCAATGTACTGATGAAGAGGCAGGTGGTTGGCAAATCCTGCTTCTCACTATCTAGATCTGCTATTCCCTTTGACTCGGAGCAGCCTTTCAGGAATCGGGGGAAGCTCTTTGGATTAACTCTGAAATATCTGGATCTATCAACATACTATCCTGCCCCAAACAAGAGAAGCCCTAGAGTATAGGGACCCAAAGGTGTCATCAGCTGGGATCATGGTGGACACAGGGAGGAAATGGAGGGTAGAGAAAGCAGTGGAGGTGGCAGAGTCGTGCCTGAAGCAAAAATCACTGCTGGGTACCACGGCAACTGGTAGAATAAGCTTGGGATACTTCCCAAAGACCCAGAGTGACACGGCCCAGGGCAAGGAGAAAGACTATCTAATATAGAGGATGATCAAACCAGGTGTGGAGGTGAGCAGGAAGACAGGGCTCAGGCAGAAAGGAGCATTGACAAAGTAGGAGATTATACCACTGTGGCCGATTACCTGGTCCAATGTCATGAAGGCTGACTTCCTCTGCTTTCGCCTCCTTGTCAAATCGATCAATGCTGTCCTATCAAGCCCAGAAGATATTCATGTTTGGGGTAAGAGCAAGATGCAGGAAGAGCCTTAGAATATCTTCTCAGTAGATTCCCAAAGGCCCTTGGGAAGAATATTATCATTTTCAACATGACCGGCTGCTCAAGGCAATTTCTGAGAACTTAGCCATTGACATCAGTACCTCGGCATACACGTATTCATACCACAAAGAAGCTAATCTCCTTTGCAATTGGCTTCTAAATGTGCCTTCTTCTCAATTTGCAATTTGTGATTATGTGTACATCCTTAGTAGGGAGGAATGATGGTTTGAACCGGGAGTTGAAAGAGGGTATCTATGTGAAGAGGCTTTGTCACTCCTCGTTAGTATAGTGGTGAGTATCCCCGCCTGTCACGCGGGAGACCGGGGTTCGATTCCCCGACGGGGAGATAGTAATTTAGGGGCCGACATAGCTCAGTGGGTAGAGCGGTCGTCTGGCAATCGGAAGGTTGCAGGATCAATCCCCGGTCCTGCATACAGCATGTCGAGGTGTCCTTGAGCAAGACACTCAACCCCTAACTGCTCCCCGAGCACCATGTGTTGGCAGCTCACTGCTCCTATACAATAGGTTGGGTCAAAAGTTATTTCTTTCTTTAACTCTAGTTAACAGTTATGGCAACTTTTCCATATGAAACCAATTGCAGATTTTGGTTATTATGCAACTGTTGTAATATTTGTGAGGTTGGGAATACCTGCAGTAATCTGAGACTGATAAAGTCACTCAGATGAGTAATGAAACATTTCTTCCACTAAACATAGTGACCAAATAAACTGATAATAATATCAGGGAATAATTCTAAGCCTTTGTTTTAGTTAATGAGTGTGTTGTGAGACCTTATAAATTCCCATATCATTCACTATTTACATCTGCTCACCATAAAACCCACTATAACTACATAATATTATTAAGATACCAATAACATAAGAGATATCCATTCACTGACATATCACAACTCAATATCACTAACTGCTATGAATATAAGTCCAAGAATAATGGCTTATAAACATAAGATGTTAGCTTTTATGTAATTATGAGACCATAATAATACTTACTACAACACTGGCTTTCAAAATATCTTACATTTCCTAGTGTTTTGATGTCATTTTTATGTTTCTATACTTTTGTTTTCTTGAGCACCGAAATGAAATATGTGTCAGTCGTTAAACATTAACCTTTTCCCAAAATGTTAATGTCTTGAAAAAAGAAGGTTGAGAGTATTTGGAAAGTTCATTTGTCAGTGGTGTCCATGCAAATGATGTCTGTGTCCTTTAGGTGAGTCACCGTTTTTCTGAAAACCTAGTTTAGAGGGAACAAATATTGTTTCCTTCCTGGCTTTTTATTACTCAGTAAAGAGGAAACAAGGTTTGCTTGTGATTATTTGAAATTTTATCAACCAAAGCATCATTTCAATGCTCTGGTTTCAAAGCGGCTGGTTTGGTAATGAATGCCCTGTACAGACTCAAATCTCTGCCAGGGTATGAAGAACAACAGTAACCCCTTCATCCCTATGAAATATATCTTTGAAGCATTACAATATTATATAATGAAATATAAAAGAACACACATTTACAAAACAGAGAAATATTTGGTGATGACACATCAAAATTATGACTGTCTGGCTGAGAGGGCTAAGATGGGATGAGACAATGGAGAACACATGAGCTTCTTTGTAGAGTGGCACACAAGCGACCAGTCAGTGATGAGATTAATGTGGTGTGCCTTGTTAGGCAGATGAAGGGTACGGACAGGGCTGTTTCGAGAAAGGGAAGATGCCACAGGGTCAGCTTGATTGATTGCTTAGACACTAAGATGTGAGCACTGGCCGGGGTTCTCCTCTCACTCTCACACCTAGAAAGCCTGTGAGGGCTGCAGTGCATTTCTAGGGCATTTTTTAAAATCTTCTGCATTTTGCTTTTGTTCATTTTCTAGAGGACAATTAAAAGGGGTATGGTGTCAATGCCTTCTCTCCTTGGCAGTGCACCAGCTGGGTTTACTGTATCCTGTATCCATGACAGAGCAAATAGGAAATAAGAATATAAAAGGCATATGAAGGATAACGAGTTTATTTGCATTGAAAAAAGAAAGATGAATCCAGGGGCTTTAGTCTTTAGTCAGTCAGTGATAATATTTTTTCTTGAAAAGTTGACCTTTTTATTTAGGAATGCAGGGTATATTTGATCTACTACAGCTGCCAATACACTATGCTTTATAGTATACATTAAATAATTGTGTAATCCATTGAAACAATCACATAATGTATACTGATCAGCAAAAACATTAAGACCACTGACCAGAATATCTCAGATCCACATTACAGTGGCACCTATCAAGGGATGGGACTTATTAGGCAGGAAATGAACAGTCAGCCCTTGAAGTTAATATATTGGAAGAAGGAAAAACGGACATGTGTAAGAAACTGGGTGACTTTCACAAGGGTCAAATTGTGTTGGCTAGATGACTGGATCAGAGCATCTCCAAAAAGAACAGGTTTTGTGGAGTGTTCCAAGTGTGCAGTGGTCAGTACCTACCAAAGGTGGTTGAAGTAAGAACAACCACTTAAACTGAGACATAGACACTGATGCATATGGGTAGTGAAGGTGAGCCTGTCCGTTCCAATCCCATAAAAGAGCTACGGTAGGCCTCTATTCTCTTTATTATTAGTATTGGGCAGCACAATTAAAAGCAATGTTATGCTGATGCAACCCCTCAATTAAACCCAATGGAAAAAAATAAGAAATAGCATCCTCTATTCAATACAAGCAGTCTTAGCTGACAGCACACTACAAATCTACATAGACCTAATTGAAAATTCATGGAGAAAACTGATTCTCAAAATAAGGTAAAACAGTTTATACAGAATATAAATTGGAGGATATTGGAGTCCTGAAATGGTGTGCATAAGACAAACATTATTCCCAATAAATTAGAAAGAAAGACAGAAAGGATTCCCTTATCAGTCCCGCAAGGGGAAATTTGGATTTCTCTGCATTTTTGACCCAACCTATTGTATAGGAGCAGTGAGCTGCCAACATATGGCGCTCGGGGAGCAGTTAGGGGTTCAGTTTCTGGTTCAAGGACACCTCGACATGTGATATGCAGGACCGGGGATCGAATCTGCAACCTTCCGATTCCTAGACAATCGCTCTACCCGCTGAGCTATGCCGCCCCAGATATTGGATTTAAAGATTACACAGCTAAAGGAATAAATGATCTCCATAGTATAATGAAAGAGGGAAACTAAAACAAGATTTGTATTAATGCACACAGATGAGGTGATATTTTAATAAAACAGTGGAAAAATAAAAAAAGCCAAATGCAGGTCTGGTAGAATTGCTAGAAAAAGCAAATAATTAAAATACTGATGGTAAAGTTATCTCCTGATTAGACAAAGGACTGCTAAATCTTGAAACACACTCAGCAGGATTTATTCAAAGAGAATGGGAGAAGGAAAGTGAGCAAACCATTTCGGAGGAAGAATGGACAAGAGTATGGAAAAATCAATGGAAGTGCAGTAGTTCGCAAAATCGGAGGGAGTTTAATTGAAAAAACTCAAAGTTCTTTATCACACCCTGTCAAAAAAGGACATTATGATGATAATTCCCTGATATGCTGGAGGAAATGCTGGAATTTAAATGCTAACAATTACCGTATTTTCCGGGACTGTTGTATAATTGAATAATTTTGGAGAGGGATACAGTAGGGAAAATAAGTATTTCACCCCCTGCTGATTTTGTCCCCTTACAGAGAAATGAACAGTCTATACTTTTTACTGCCCTGGCAGCTCGTTACCATGCAGAGCTAGACTGATAGCTAACAACTTGATCTTCCAATCACAAGGCTTGACTTTTCTTGGTTTTTACTGAAATTCTCGTTGTAAAATTGAAAATACAATACAGAAATAAAAGGTGAACATATACCATTTCACACACACAACTGATATGCACACATTAATTCAAATGATCAAGTATACTCAGATGCTTACTAACACATAATGAATACAGAATTATTAGGCTACCAACTATCACTTTATATAGTGGCTGATTATAGAATTCGCATGTAAAGCCAATGATAAACCTAATTACAAAAACAACACAATTTGGTATGTTACTATTAAATGCACATACAAAATTTACTGTGTTAAAGTATATTTCACTTCCAAATTGCACACTCTTCTATTAAATTGATATAAACCCATACATTTCAATTTGGCTATAACCTATACATTTCCGTGCCTTTGCAATCCAACTGCGAGGATAAGCTAATACAGCGCTAACTGCTAATGGCTAGCTAGTTTGGAGGACGTTCTTACAAACATCATTTACAGGGAGAAAATAGTTATAAACTCACATGGTTTACTAAATACAAACATTATATTAAAAATTATTTATGTTCATGTGCTTACAGACAATTGTATCCGTGGCACAAGCGTAACAAGAAACTTATCTTAGCAATATGTGAGCTCTGCTGCATGACTTGTCAACTGAAGAAAGTTCTAGCTTTCCTGATCTTAAATTCTAGGTACCAAAATTGTCCAGTAGATGACGGTGTACACAAATAAAACGCAAATAAAACAACTTGATTAAATCACTGTTTTAACTTAACACTAATATCAATCTCAAATTAAAGCAGCACACTTTTCATGGTAGGTTCATCTTAACAGTGAGAGCCGAAATATTTTTATCAGCATTGTCTCCTCTCCTCCTCCTGCTCAAGCCAATTTCTGAGAACTTAGCCATTGACATCAGTACCTCGGCATACACGTATTCATACCACAAAGAAGCTAATCTCCTTTGCAATTGGCTTCTAGATTTGCCTTCTTCTCAATTTGCAATTTGTGATTATGTGCACATCCTTAGTAGGGAGGAATGATGGTTTGAACAGGGAGTTGAAAGAGGGTATCTATGTGAAGAGGCTTTGTCACTCCTCGTTAGTATAGTGGTGAGTATCCCCGCCTGTCACGCGGGAGTACACAAATAAAACGCAAATAAAACAACTTGATTAAATCACTGTTTTACTTGACACTAATATCAATCTCAAATTAAAGCAGCACACTTTTCATGGTAGGTTCATCTTAAGTGAGAGACGAAATATTTAAAAACAATCTGAGAAAATTACAGTATATGAATTTTTAACATTTATTCATGTTTTATTGGGGGAAATAAGTATTTCACCCCCACAAACCAGCAAGAATTCGGGCTCCCACAGACCAGTTATACGACCAGGAGGCACACAGATAAGTACTCCTACTTTAGTACTCGTTACTTGTAAACGACACCTGTCCACAAAATCAATCAATTCATCAGATTCCAGCCTCTCCACAATGGGCAAGAAAAATAATTGTGTAAGGACACCAGGTACAAAGTTGTAGCCCTGCACAAGACTGGAATAGGCTAAAAGACCAATTGACGTACAATCATCCCCAGTCTGGGGCTCCACGCAAGATCTCACCCCATGGAGTAATCCTGCTTATGAGAAAGGTGAGGTAACGACCCAGAATCACACGGCAGGAGCTTGTTTGATGATCTCAAGGCGGCTTGGACCACAGTCACCAAAATGACCATTGGTAACACAATATACCGTAATGGACTGAAAACTTTTAATGCCCGCAAGGTCCTCCCTGTTCAAGAAGACACATGTCCAGGCCTGTGAAGTTTGCCATTGAGCACCTGGATGATTCAGTGGAGGCTTGGGAGAAAGTCCTGTGGTCTGATGAGACTAAAATCCAGATATTTGGCATCAACTTGACTTGCCATGTTTGGAGGAAGAAAAAAGCTGCCTTGGACCCCAAGAACATCATCCCCGCCACCAAGCATGGTGGTGCAAACATTATGCTTTGGAGCTGGTCTCTGCTAAGGGGGCAGGGTGATTCTATCGAATCTAGGGGAGGATCAATGGGGCCATGTATCAGGGAATTTTGGGTGAGAACCTCCTTCCCTCACGCAGGACACTGAAAATGGGTCTTGGATAAGGGTTCCAGCATGAAAATGACCGAAAACCTACGGCTAAGGCAACAAAGAAGCGGCTCAAGAAGAAACACATAAAACTCATGGAGTGGCCCAGTCAGTCAGACCTTAATCCTATAAAGAATCTGTGGAGGGACCTGAAGCCTCAAGTTGCCAAGCAACAACCTAAACACCTTAAGGATTTTGAGAGGATCCTCAAAGAGGAGCAGACCAAAATACCTCCAGGGATTGCTGCAAACTTAGTGGCCAACTACAAGAAACCTTTGACTGCTGTGCTTACCAACAAGGGTTTTCTGCCAAGTATTGAGTCATGTTTTACTAGGGGGTGGGATACTTATTTCCCTCAAAGAAACACAAACAAATGTTTGAAATTCATATACTGGGATTTTCTGGGATTTTTTTTAGATTCTGTCTCTCGCTGTGAAGATGAACCTACCATGAAAAGTATAGACTGATCATTTATTTGTTTTATGGGGACAAAGTCCCCAAAATCAGCAGGGGGTGAAATACTTATGTTCCTCACTATATATGATGCTTTACATAAACTTAATACTCATCTTTTTGCTTTAACTTACAAATAGGGATTTTATATGATCTGACATAATCTGTACCACATGGTGAGTTGGTTTCTGTCTCAATGAGTTTACCAAGTACTGATATCTGCTGTCGACATTATGTAGTTAGAGCATATGGTCTTGACTAATGTAAGCTCTGCTCTCATTTAGTTTCTCTTATGGAATTAATGTCCCTCAGTGTTTCCTTTTCCTCCCATTTTCTATGTATGTGACCTCGGACAAACTTGGAAGATATGCAATTGGTGCCACTGTGGTCATCCAGACTATGATGCCTGGACTGTTGTTGTCTACTGCTATTCCTATTTCTTTTAAGGTTCATCGTCCATCTGTCCATCTGTCCACATTAGAAACATGATGAATCTTGACCTAGTTGTTTGATCTGGCGTGTTTGCATTTTAGATATTCATTGATTAGTAAATTTACTATGAAGGATATTTTAATTATTATTACTGTTTACCTTTTGTAATTGAATTACAATTCTGTCATCCTAATCATGTTGTATGCTGTAAATTGTGTCTTATTCTGTGTACACATCATCCATTGCACAGCTGTCTATCTTGGGAGAGAGATCCCTCCTCTGTTGATCTCCCTGAGGTTTCTCCCGATTTTTCTCCCTGTTAAATTGTTGTTGAGGGAGTTATTCCTTATCGAATGAGAGGGTCTAAGGGCAGGGTGTTGTATTAATGTAAAGTCCATTGAGGCAAATTGTTAATTTGTGATAATCGGCTATACAAATAAGACTGACTAGACTTGACTTGAATTACTATTTTTTTCTCCCCGTTAAAATTTCTTTTTAAGAAGGTTGTTCCTTATCCAATGTGAGGCTCTAAGGACAGACATGTTGTGTTAGCATAAAGCCCACTGCAGCAAATTTTTAATTTGTGATAATGGGCTATACAAAAAAATTGGCTTGACTCAACTCAATCAGATAATTGAAAGTTTGATCAAGCAAGACACTGAACCCCTAACTGCTCAAGCCCTTAGATGGAACAGAAACCTGTCGAAGGTGTTTCTTCACTTTCACCCAATGAATGCTGTTGCATGACTCCGTGACCCGGCTTAAGATAAATGTTTGACAATGGATAGATGAGTGGATGATAAATTCTCCTCTGGCTAATCCCTGAATACAGAGATTTACAACAGTCCAGTTGTCATTGATAAAAATGTGGAGGATTTTTCCAGATGTATGGTAGTTAAAGTTACTTAAATTATATTAATGATCATAGGTTGGAGGGAGCTTGATTGTACAACCTTAGTCACTTAACTTTCAGAAGAGGCTTACAATCAAGGATGATGTTCAATTTGTGGACAGCATCCTTAATATTAGTGGGCAGACAACCACATTTAGAGAAGAGGAAACTGGTGGAACAATGGGTGGCTGGATGCAGGTATCTCATTGTAGATTCACTGGGCTGAAGTAGTTCAGCAATGCTATTGGGCCATGATAACATTCTGTTACATGTAGCCAATTTTGAATGTTACTTTTGAATTTGATTTCCCAATAAGACATTTAGATAGCTGGCTTAAATTGGACTTTTTGAAACATGATGGTGAGTAAAATGATATTTTACTTGATATGCATGATAGGAAAAACTATAAGACTGCTCTGGAGAGTGAGGTGCCTCCAAGTGGGGTTGGATGTAAGGGATTCACAACTATTTCTTCAGCCAGAGCCTTCAGTAATTTGGGCATTGAGGGAGAGGAAGATGAGAGCCATCTGCAGCATTGCTAATGCGACAGAAAGGGTCTCAAGATGGCTGTGGCTAAAAAGAGGAGAGCGATAGGGTCATAAGTAGCTAGCCATCTCGCCACAAGCTGTGGACTGATCAGTCCCAGCATGGTCACCTGGAGGAGGGTGCATGATGTTTAAAGACCTGAAACACCCAATGATCCTAGGAACATCACCGAACATGTGCCCAAGAGCATCAGTAGATGCCTGTATACGGATAAGATGCAGGTTGTAAAACAACGTAAATTTTCCTTTAAGACTATGGCGCTTTTTAAAATAAATTGGACAACTGTAAGCAACCACGCTGGAGCGGTATTGCCCTCCCTTTACCAAGCCATCATTACCAAGAGAGAGCTGAGCCGGAAGGCAAAGCTCTCTCAATCAGATGAGGTTTCTTATGAGGGTGTCTGGTGTCCCCCTTAGAGACAGGGTGAGAAGCTCAGACATACGTGAGGGACTCGGAGTAGAGCCACTGGTCCTACAAATAGAAAGGAGCCAGTTGAAGTGGATCGGGCATCTAGTAAGGATGCCACCTGATCACCTCCCAGAAGAGGTTTTTCAGGCACGTCCAGCTGGGAGAAGGCCACGGGGTAGACCGAGGACCAGATGGAGGGATTATATCTCCACACTTGCCTGGGAACGCTTTGAGATCCCCCAATCAGAGCTAGTGGATGTTATAAGGGAAAGGAAAGCTTGGAGGTCCCGGGTGAAATCTGCTACCAACGCTACCCGACACCGGATAAGCGGTTGACGATGGATGGATGGATGGATGGATGTAAGAAACAACTCATCCATCTCCTTACAAACTGAAGCTTTTGCTTATTGTTTGGCTTTTTAACAAGATAAGCCTTCACACAGATGTCATT
>OMLC01031875.1:4498-16095 GCA_900302585.1 Regalecus glesne
TCTAGAATGTAGAAAAAACAAGGAGGAAGGCATAGGTATGCGTGTCCTCCAAGTCATATGATGACGAGCCCTTACCATTTCACACATCACAGTCTCTAGGGGAAAGCAGAGTGCTTGGCCGTCGGAGAACGAAGCTGAGTACTTTCTGTTCACTTAACCGCGAACAACCCAGAGGGGGACACTAGCTGAAACCAGAACACTTTATCCAACCTAAACCCCTATACACATGTGAGGCAAAGCCAATTATATCCCACTAACTTTGGACCTCCGGCCATCATTGGAAACAACGCAGCCAGGATTCTAACACCCAACTGCACAAGTAGAAATGCTTAGTAAAGATTAAAGCACCTGATTTTTTTTAATTTATGTCTAGGCCTACATAAGCTACTACCCACTATATTACGTAGGTAGGCTCACTACCAATGGCACAGTGGTGAAGAGAGTAGAAGATTTCAAATATCTTTGAGTTAACATCCACAAAGACCTGACATGGACCAGCCACACCACCTCTGTTGTTCAAAGGGCCAAATAGAATCTTTATGGCCTCAGGCACCTAAAGATATTTGGCTTGAGGCCCCAAATCCCCAGGGACTTCTGTGGCACCATCGAGAGCCTGCTGACAGGCTGCTTCACCACCTGGTATGGCAGCTGTACCAGCAAGGACCACAAGGCCCTGGATAAGGTTGTCTACATACTCCAGGACATTTCTGGATACAAGCTGTCCAGTCTTCCAGAGTCGTATACCCAGCAGTGTCTCAGGTAGTCCCTGTGGGTCATTAAGGCTCCAGCACACCCACATAATAGCCTGTTCTCCCTGCTGCCATCCAAAAGGAGATACAGTTCTTTCAAAACACGCACCAGCACACTGACGAAAAGCGTCTTTCCTCAGGTCATAAGACCTCTTAATAAATAACATGCAAGCTTACAGTCTTTACAATCTGATTACTACTTGTCTAGTAACTTTGATTACCCATTATATATGTACCATTATTGCTTTTTACATTTGATTGATTCTACACTTTGATATACATATTTTATGCCTAATTTTGCTATACATACTACTTTACATATATATTTTGTGTTATACTTATATGTATCCATTTACACTTCTTATTATGCGTCGTATCCTTAGTTCATGTTTTTTGTAATGCCGTCCCCCTGCCAAAGAATTTCACATGATTGTCCTTTTACAACCGGAATGACAATAAACATCTTGAATCTTGTCAGCAGAGAAAAATAACAGCACAATTGGCAAGTTCAAAACAAATGGCAATGGTAGGCTAAATATGGAGGAGATGGAGCAAATAATTTGAGGCACTATTGCCAAGGTGAAACAGCAGAAGAATTTACCTGCATATGGTCCAGTCTAGTGCCTTGGGGCTGATGTGGAGAGCAACTTTAACATAAGGATTGTTGAGGTAAAGGGTGGAAGGGGTTGAGTTGGTGCACGGAGGATCCAGTTGAACCCGTTGAGACCGGGACCCCAGAAGAAACTTCGAAACAATTAACATTTTCCCATAAAGGCAAGAGAAACTAAATCAAACTTTTTAAAGGCATTAACTGATATTTGGTTAGTGTAAAGTATGCATATATTTGACAGTCAAATTCATTATTAGTTACATTACTATGATCAAAAAGAGGCAGCAATAGCTCAGTGGTTAGCATGCTTATTTCAGAGACTAACGAGCAAGAGGGTTTAAATCCATCACAGGGCGACACGAAGGGCATCCAACCTTATTCCCCCAAGCTCCATGTCCACCCCCTCAATGTGGGGTCTCTCATATTATCATGATCATAGTTCGTCGGTAAACAACATATTCATTCATGCAAGGTATACAATCAACAATAGGAGAAATTGTTCATATTTTGAGGAAAAGGGACTAAATGTTTGAGATCTATTCAAAGCCTATGATAGATAGGTGTTAACATGATGTCCAAGTGCATGAGAAATGTCTTTTTTTATTTATTTTTTTTATTTAAAAAGTGAGACCAACTTAACCGACCTTAATGATGATGCCATGTTCAAGTTTAACTGTAAAAGAGTACCTTGATGTTTTATTACAATTTCATATAAAAGAATGGAATAATCATATACAATGTGTAATAGTTGAGCCCCTGTCCACATTTCAATGCCCAAGTGAATGCACCATAAGACCATTGAAAATAAAACCGGACACATCAAGCTTTCATCCATTTTTAAAATTCTGCATTCATCTTATTTTAACAGTTTAAATTTCTGGTATTTTTTTCTAAACATGTTGTGTTATTAAATTGGCTATTGAACCCTTTAAAAAAAAAAGTATAACTGGCATCAACGTTTCTGTACTGGAGGACCCCAGCAACAATGAACTTTTCCACTGTATTTTCTTTACCATAGTCTTTTCAAACTTTTTCTTTGAAAGACAGTTTCAGAGCATCTTCTCTAAACCCCATTTTAGTCTATTGACCACTCAAATCACTTTACAATATAAACCTCACATTAACAGAGCATGGTGGATTAAGGCCCTATACCCTTTTCCTGACACCCTACAGTGGGCTTGAAGGCATATGCTCTACCACTAAGCTACCGCAGCCCAAATGGACGATCTGTTGTGTTGATTCCTAACAGTAGTAGCAGTAAATGAAGAATGGGGTGAGTATGAGAGAACAAATTAGCTTTTAATCCTATGCCTAATTACTGCCATGTTAAACAGCTTTTTTAAAGTTCAAATGGACTCACCTGCTTCCAGAAGTGGGTCCCCTGATGGTTGATGAAGTTATTTCCCATGTCTGTAATCACCAAACTGCCTCCTTCAACACTGCAGCAGCAACAGGTAGATTAAGAAAAACATGGCAGTAGATGTGTCCAATATGGCATCTTGTGTTCAAGACAATTAGCAGATTAAATAGAAGCAATTACCCAATTCTCCTTCCAACTCCTCCTGGACACGGAGCATACAGGTTATACATATTAAGCCCAGAACCGTAGATCAGATCCTGGACATCTACCAGCTACAGAGAGAGGTTGGAAAGTCTGAGTATAGATATTAAAACCTGGATAAGATTTCTGAAGTGAGTTAAATCATCTCACATTGTTTGAGCAGTTGGGGTTATGGTTGTTGAAGAAGTCACATTTTCCATCTTTACAACAGAATGTTTGCAGGTTGCTCCATAGGTGGCTTCCCAGAAGGCCATGGTAATAGGCAAAGTAAACCAGCGAGTTATCATTCATCTCATAGCTGGACATCCCATTACCCACAGCAATGCCCTGAGCAGAAAGCAAATGTAGAAGGGAAGTACAAGTTTGTTAACTGCGACTCAGTTTCATTCCTTATTATAACAGCCTTATTTATGCCATTCCCCTCTGCATTATAATCTCACCCACTTTTATCTGTGCCCGTGGCAGCAACGGTGAGAGCAATAGTAGTAGTGGTGTACCTGTAGGTTAAGGCTATCATCCTCCATCACCCTCTCAGCCAAAGTAGGGATATAGATTCCACCATAACTTTCTCCTGTGAGAAACAGCTCATTCTTCCTGTACTCCGGGAAAAACTTGAAGAACTGCTTCAGTGCCAAGTAGTTGTTTAGAGAGACCTGGAGCAACAATAACAATCCCCTTGAAATACAGACTTATTAAAATGTAAAAAGAACAAAACGCTAGTTCTCGTATCAGTAAACGAGCAGAGTATCATCTATGATTCGTTTAAATCAGGGGAATTGTGTTTATTTAATTTAAATGGGCTCTTTAACTTTGGAGGCTGAACATTAACAAAGGTTTTAATGTAAACAAGAATGATTCTATGAACTGACCTCTGTGTCATTGGTGCTGTACTTCTGATCCTCAGAGAAGGAGAAGCCAACACCTGGTGGCGACTCCAGGTACAGCATGTTCACAATCTAACCAAGCCAGGAAATGGAACATTAGTTGCTATATTCCAATACAACAATTCTCACCAGTTTAAAACCAACATGTTGACTGCAGTCTCAGCCCAAAGTATATCAATTATTGATTGGACCCAGGCCATCAACAGGTTTCAAAGAGCCTTGCGACTGAAAAACGGAAATGTAATGTTGAGTCAGGACCAGTCTGTAAAGATGAAGTTAAACCGTAACCTACCTTGGTCCAGGAGTAAGGGTTATACTCTAAAGACACACCATCATCCTGGATCTGAAATAACAGGATATTAAAACTATAGCACCCCTGCCTTAAGTAAAGTCACAGATATTCAGCGGCAGAATATGATAGTGCCTCCATCTGCTGCTTGAAACAAACAAAAAAAAACACTTTGAACAGTTTGTCTCTTTTCTATCCACTTTCAATTGAGGAGAAAGTAGTGTAATTGAGAGAAATTCACCATTTAGAACAGGATAAATGGACCTCAGATGGGATCTGTTCAGATGTTTAAAAAATCTATTGCAAACTTTGCAACTGCTCCAACAGAAGGCCGACAAACCCTCCATCATTAATAATAATAATGAATGCCTTATCAGTCCCGCAAGGGGAAATTTGGATTTCTCTGCATTTTTGACCCAACCTATTGTATAGGAGCAGTGAGCTGCCAACATATGGTGCTCAGGGAGCAGTTAGGGGGTTAAATGTCTTGCTCAAGGACACCTCGACATGTAGGACCGGGGATCGAACCTGCAACCTTCCGATTGCCAGACGACCGCTCTACCCACTGAGCTATGCCGCCTGATAGAAGGAAAACAGAGCCTCCTTTTTAATCTCATCCCCACTAACACAGCATGATGCTACATGTGTATAGATGAATATGTAGCATGTTAATGTGTTTGCTTGAAATGTTATTATCTACCAGGAAAGGACCATGTTCTGTTAGAAGTCCATCCAAGGAGCTACATCCCGGCCCACCATTCAGCCACAGAACTATTGGGTCAGTGGATGGCTCCTTCTGGGACTCCACAAACCTACAGACACACACAAGGAAGTTGCACTAATGATCCGGGGGATTAGTAAATTCTGGCACTGGTTTGTATACTTAAACCCATCTAAATAAATATTTACCAAAAAATAAATAAAAATCAACTCTGAGAAAGTACTCTCCGTCTGCACTTAATCCACCCTACTCTTATGACCAATGAACAGCTATAGTGACATCTAGGGGCCATCTCAAAGATTTGAGACCTGAATCTTGGTCAGGAAATATGATCGGGTTCAATGCCCAACACTGCATATCTTTGGATCTGAGAGAAAACTCGAGCAAACATGGTCAAATATGCCAACCATGTAGAGAGGACCTGGGCCAAAAGACTGACAACCTCAGCACTTCTGGAAGAAACAGCTCTTCACCAATTGCTCCATGTGGTGGTTAGAAGCTCTCATTTCCCCATTGTCAAGGTGTAATTGCAAAGCTCTCCTGTTCAAGTCCTTGCCCTGTTCAAGTTTCTGAGTCCCATAGACTTGTATTGCCAGGTTATACATTTTCCCCTCATGCAAAACAAATTTAATGTCAATCTTTCACAACAAAATGAAGAACAGAAACTCATATGGTGGGTAATGAAAAAAGAGCATTTTACAGTAAGCTTAACATTTAATATAGATCAAATGGCAGTTTCATCAGTGGAAGAATTATCAAGCGGTCTACAGTGGGGGGGAAACACTGACGCAGTCTTTACCGCTGGACAGACCACTGCAAAATATTATTTATAACGTCCTCATTTGTATTTCCAACTTGAAGCTGCGTTTATGTGCATTTTGCATTTAAAAAATCTGCGAGAGTCCCTGAAGACAAGCTTTAGCGTAGCTTGTACAGCTAGCAGACGCTGCTCAACAGCATGTGTACTCTACCAGTCTAACAGGAAGCTCCATGGTAGAACTCACCAGTAGTGAAGGTGCTTGCCATCGGCCACAGACAAATAGCCTGAATATTGTTTGAAGCTGGGCTGTTTTTGGAGGCCTGGAAGGTATTTTATCTCATCCCCCTCAGGAGCAGCGTCACAATCCAACACGGACAAAAACAGCAACGCAAAGACTAGAGCACGCATCTGCAAGGAAGAGTATTTACAGTATGCAACTTAGTAGTTCACAAGTGGCTACCAGCGTAGAAACAGTCACGTCCAATGGAGATTGAGATGAGACCGCCGACGACTATGCATATTTGTATTTCTTATTGAATTTCTATTTAATTTATGATTACAGAAAGCAGTCCACAGACTCGTTGAACAATTAAAGTGACAAAAGGTCAAGCTAGCCGAAAGATAATGCAAACTACGAATGAAACACCGATCCACTAACTATACAAGCTGAAAAACCGCCAAACAATTAAATTTCACATCTCAATCGACTAAACACATGTTCTTACCTTGTCGGTGTGCTGTAGTAGCCGTTTGGCAGCTGCGTTTAAAGGTAGTAAGTAGGTCATGTGACAGCAGGTCCCGTGGTGAGAAGAGTTTATCACATGATCAGAAAAGCTGATCACATGACCGGCACTCGGAAACCTTTAGAACTGTGTAGTGGTTTGGTCAAGTAAGATACTTCCGTTTGGATGCCCTTATGCAATAGTATATTTTTTATGGAACATAATGTTGGATTTGGGAATAAAGTAAAATTTAAAAAAATGCTTAATTCATGTTTAGAAGTGCCCATGTATCCAGTTTGATAAGGGCTTAGCCCTGTGGGTTAGTTATAGGTTAAGATTAAATGAGCATTGGATAATTGGTTGTGCGCTTGCAGTCAGCTCAGACTGAAATGTCACCTGTTTGAGTGACGAAACGTTTCTGAATAAACTTCTGATCCAGTCGAACCGACTCACCTCTTGTTGTGATTGGAGAATTGGGTTAAGGCTAGGATTAGGTAGGGGTTAAGGTAAGGTGATCGTTGAGATAGGGTTAGGTCGTTGGTACTTTTAGAGGAGCCATTTAAGAGTAAGACCAGTGCTTGATTTGTAAATGTGGAGGTGCTGGTGTAAAAGTGCTATTGTGACAAAAGAAATGTTTACCAAAAAAGTCACTGATGTTGTGTTATGGTGGTATGACTGGGTATTGTCTCTTGGGAATAGTAAGGACAACTTTTTGTATCGATACGAGTGGTGCCGGATCTACGAAAATAGGTGAGCATGCATCAAGACACTTCAAAAGTTAAAGGTCCCCGAGCTTGCTCCGGCACAAAACAAGCACCAAATAAGACCGTTACGCAAAGTGTCTTGATGCATTCTCAATAATTCGGGTAAGGGAATTACACAAAAATGCGAATCGGTGAAACTGGATCAGAAGTTGTTCACTCCAACAAGCTCCATGGGTGGTCCACATGGTACTGCTGAAGGGGAGGAGGGGTCGTGCGAGCGTCCGATTGGCCCTTTCTGGGTGATGCAGGTATCACAACCGTGCACGAGCAAATGGAAGTGTGGACCGAAGCTCTTTGGTGCTGATTTAAAGTCTTTCTGTCTGGCCTCCCCAAACTCCTCCAACACTCATTGTTCTGCCCATTTTCACTGCTGATGTTACAGTCCTTCGGGCCTGTTTTTACCTTGCATTTGTCTCTGGAGTCTCCCAGGATGACTCCTTCTTCCGTCAGACAGATGGAGAAGAGTTCAAGTTGTTTTTTCGGGCTGCCAGGCTCTGTGGCAAACTCAAACACCAGGCACTCGCTGACGGGCCCTCCTTCTGGGCCTGGCTCCAGATGAGGGCCCTGGGCTTCATCCGGGCAGGGTAGTGACACTCCTTCCTGGATCTTTCATGAGGTCTTCTTGAACCATTCTTAGTCTGGTCCCTCACCTCAGACCAATTTGCCATGGGAGACCTTAACAGGAGCACTAGGCTCCAGACAACATAGCTCTTAAGTTCATAGAGACCCTCAAACCTCTCCACCACAATAAGGTGATAGTTCCTTAGAGAGATCAATCAAGCACCCAGCCATGTAATATCCATCTCACTTCATTGTGGATCACCAGATCCTTGTACACTTCCTCACATTCCTCCAGAAGTGCATGGAGTTCCAGATGGTTAAGAGCCCTGGCCTTGATAAAGTAGAAGACTCACATAAGCTGCATCAGATTCTTTAGTCCTTGGTTTTAAGTTTTGACACCATTGCCTCTATCTGAATTACGTATAGAGTGAAGGTAAAAAAAAAACCAGAGAATGCTGTCCTCCTTTTCCATCTGTCTATGCTCCTTCTCCTCCCCTAATGTTTGGAGTAATGTCAGTGCACAAGTTTCCACTTGTCGATTTGTTTCTCTGCAAATGGGTTAACCAGTGCTTGAAAAGCATCATTCTCTGGTCTGTCCATGAAGTGGTAACAGACATCACAGCTCCCCCCAATATTCATCCTTTTGAATAAAGAAAAGACCCCCCACACAATTATGCCATGTCACTTATATCCATGCTTTCATCCAGTGCAATACTGCAACATGGTGGCATTACAGGATCTGCACTTTGCTTTTCCTGAACCTCTTTCCCAATTAACTTGATCTTCCTCATCAATATTGAATCTAAGAGCCACAGTGTATGTGTTTGCATTTTATCACATCCATATTGGTCAAGTCAAAGTACATTATCTCAGTTGACCTAAAAAAAAGATTTCTTGACTATTTCAATTTGTGAAAGCCTCTTCATGCTTAGATAAAATCCATGCTATCTCATAAGTGGCCTCGGTCGATTTCTTGGCTGAGACTGATTTTACCATCATTCTTTTGCTGCTCAGTTACCTTAAATTCTAAATATGCAAAAGCATTCATAAATGCAAAGCTATACACAGGCTACATGTCTACCCATGATCCCACGCTGTTACACAGTTTATGTGTTGATGCATGCTCAATAATCCAGAGAAGGAAATCACAAAAAGGTGAATCAGTTCATGTAGAAAAAAATATGTATCAAAATAAAGGTTTCATCACTCATACAGGTGACATCTTCAGTCTGAGCTGACTGGAGGCATCTTCACCTTTATAGACAATACAGTTGCATAGTGACCCAAACAAACCATGAGCTCAAATGCAAGTTGGC
The DNA here is from genome assembly GCA_900302585.1 of Regalecus glesne. Taxonomy (NCBI): domain Eukaryota; kingdom Metazoa; phylum Chordata; class Actinopteri; order Lampriformes; family Regalecidae; genus Regalecus; species Regalecus glesne. The sequence goes on from OMLC01031875.1 coordinate 13,436, forward strand.
CATTGGCCGGACATTCAGTGATAATAGGTGCTATTCACAGAGGATTGGACAATAGTTGCAAGCACAGCATTCCGTGATGATGAAATCTGCCTAAACACAAAGCAATGGTAATTCTATATACAGTTGAGACCACCGTCCAATGCTCCTTAGATACATCCTCCCTTGTCACCACCTTGCAGTTTCCAATCCCTTTCAGCTCGCACTTTTGCAATATATATATTCCATCTATGTACACTTTCGTCAACTCTTATATGTCATCCTGTGTACCTCCCTTATCATGCTGTGCCAAAGTAGGTCCACCCCAAGGACCTGGTTCTCCGCCAAAAACAGAGCAATATAGTGTGTACTGCTTTTTGTTGATGTGGTTCTGATGGAATCATCAGTTTGTGACCTTCAGCACTCACTGGATCAGTTACATGACATGACATTCCAGGCATTTATCCGACGCTCCTATCCAGAGCGACGTACAACAAGTGCATAGGGTCAAGGGTCAAAGGATCCTGGAGCAACACTAGAAGCTAGATAACAATCCTAGTGCCATCATAAGACTCCAACACAACATCAACTAAGAAACACAAACCTAAAATAAACTAACAAGATGTCATGTTCCTAAACCAAGTACATCCAAAGAAGAAAAGGAACAGGGCTAAAACTCAGAGATAGAAAGGTCCTCAGTTGCTGGTATGATGGAGGTCTGATGAACTGAAGCCAGTGGCTAGTGAAGACAGAAGAGAAGCAGATCCCACAGGAGAGGGAACGTGTTCCCCGTGCAGCCAGCAGCAGTGGTTGAAGAGAGCATTCGAGGAAGCCCCATGCCTGCAGCATCCTGCTTGCATGTACAGCATCTTCTCCTTACTTTGAAGAGAGGCCCTCAAAACCTTTCCACCACTTGTTTTGTGGATTTGTTCATTCTTACCTCAAAGCCACACATTTTGTCTGGACCACCAGAGGGAATAGGAGTTATTTGTGTGATATGTGGAACAGAGTAGTTCTGGAATGTTGCATTGTGGCACACTGAGAGACTCTAAAGTCGTGAGATTCAAATTGGTACACAGAGTATTGTGAATACAGAACCACGCGGCCCCTGCACATCCTCCTCCAGGCCATGAGAGGGAAGCGTGTGTCCTTGACTGACAGGTCTCTGACAACAGCACTTGGTGACTTGGTGTATGATGATCATACAGGAGGTGACTTGTTTGGCTGTCCTTCCCTCTATGACGGCCTCTTCTCATTCTAAACATGAAGCATCAGACGGACCGCAACAGAGCAGAGAGCCCAGCCGAGGCCCGTTTTCAATGTGTCAACTGAAGTGACGTTGTGCACGGAGGCTGTTAGCCATGTCACATGATGCAAACACGGGCTGTATCCCTCTTCTCCTTCCCAAGCATCCTACTAGCCGGTGTCTGCCCCAGCCACTTGACCGAGCCCAGGGGAGAAGCAGGGAAGGTGTCGGAGTCTTGTGTTGGCAGAAAGAGACGCTCTTACCTGTGGACGTGGTGGTCTCCTTAGAAACACATTCCTGTTTCCACCTCTTCTGCTCATCCAATAGGAACAGGAGGAAAAACAACAACAATCCACACCCGGTAAACGACGTAACTCTGTGAAGACTGATGATGATGATGACGAAGGTCGTTGCTCCATAACTGTGTGCCTCTTAAATCCATACATTGTTCTTCAGGTTTGTGCGACAAATCCCCACAGATGAAAACTGTGCACATTAGACCAGCACAAGAATGAGAGAAAAACTTTCAAATCTATAGTTAATGGAGTTCTCACAAGAGTTCGGCAGGCCGGAGCGGAGCGACTGCCTGTAGTCCTCTGGCTGTGGACGAGCACTGCGGCTGGTGCAGCTGCGGGCAGAGCTCACAAAGGTGCCGTTTGTCCTCCTACAGGATAGGCGGACTCTGCTGAGCTGCCGTTGGCTTTCCTCTCCCCTGGGAATCCAGCTTATTCACACAGGATCCAGGCTTTTATTGGAGGCCAGTCTGTGGAATGTGACCCAGCACACTGAGGGGCCACTGTTCAAACAGGCCGGCCTCATTTTCACTTCCAAGCTGAAGAAAAGGGGGAAATAGCGCATGAAGAAGAAAATAAGGGACATCAAACTGTGCAGGTTAGACAAAGATGGCCTTTTAAGGCTTTTTTTCTGAAAGAACAACTGATTAAAGATGGGGGCTGTTTGTAGAGAGACACATCTGATCCATCAGCACTTTGAGGTTTGTTTGATTCACTTGACTGCAGTTCCATACGTGTACATAAAGCCATGCCTGGTTTGGTGCTTAGAACCGCCATGTTGCCTCTGAGGGTGGGGATGCTGCAGTCCGACTGGACATATCTCCTGTGGGAGTAGTGAGACGGGTTCTCAGTAGAACATCACTTCCACATGAACTGATTCCCCTTCCTGTGATTTCCTCACCGGGATTACTGAGCACACATCAAGACGCCCACAGGACTGCAGACTGGGAAGTGTTCACACAGGGGGAAGACTTGGAGGAATACATCTCATCTGTCTTGGTCTACGTAGACTTCTCTACTGAGACTGTCCTGAATAACAAAACCGTCAAGCTGGTCCCAACCAGAGGCCATGGCTGGACGGGAATGGTCTCTGCTCAGGGTACATGATGCTGTCTTCAGGACAGGTGATTGGCTGGCCTGTATAC
>OMLC01031994.1:2963-31762 GCA_900302585.1 Regalecus glesne
GTGTGTGTCTAGGAAACAGCACATGCATAGTATGCTTGCATTAAAGTTGATCTGCATATGTTCATACATTTATCTGTCCCTTGTAGATGGTAAATTGTAAACAGATCGGTTTTCATATAACACTTTTAAATATTCAAGATTCAAATGTTTTTTTTCACTGGTTGTACAAATAAAAGCATGTGAAATTCCTAGGCTTGAAGATTATTACAACAAATGAACTAAAGATAGAATGACATACATAATAAGAAGTGTACATACATATACAAAACAAGCAATAAGTATAAAGAAAAGTGAAATATTTATTCGTAAAATATTAGGTATAACAGAATTAAGCAAAGAATAGGTAATGTAAGAATAGAATCATTCGATCAGGTATAAAACGCAATAATGGTACATATTTGATTGGTAATCCAAGGTACTAGACAGGTGGTAATTAGGTTGTAAAGCTAGTAAGGGTGCATGTTATTTATTAAGAAATTTTATGACCCGAGGATAGATATAGTCATGCGCAATGTTGTCCATGTATGTTTTCCATTGTTGTCCAGTACTGTCCAAAACTCAACTGTATTATCACAAAAAAGGTGAATTTGTTAAAAGGATAAGAAGTTTATGTATAAATGGTTCATCATTCTAACAGGTGACATATAAAGTCTGAGTTGACTACAAGGATCTCCACCCTTATAAACAAGAGAGCTGCATGCCAGCCAACAAAGGACAGGTTCATATGCAAGTTTGGTTGGTCATTGTCTTCACATTCAATTGTAATCAGTCCTGTCAATGACCAAACTTGTATATTCATACTCATGGAATATTATTTATCCTGACTGTGGGGCTATGATATCTCAGTGGTAGAGCATGCACTTCAGCTTCTGATGAGCCAGAGGCAGGGGGTTTGAACCCATCATGGGGCATCAGAAAGGGAATTCCTCATACTCCATCTATGGCCGTGTCAATGTAGGGACTAATCGTGACATATCAAACTGATCTCTCTCATAGTTCCAAACCTTTTTCCTGCAAGAGAACCGGAGTGGGGATGGCCGTTCAAAGCACAAGATCCCTGGCATGTTCTGAACATGACATGAATTACCCAGGCCACCTCCACTTTCTCAGGACAGGACCAGAGGTCACATCAGGGGCACATCAGGGGCATCTGCTGAAGAAGTGATGTTTGGAGGCTGATCAACTCCAGATTGAATATTATTCTCTCTGACTAGGGTAAAGCTTCCTACTCTGAATCTTTCCAATGAGGAGAAGACAGTACTATCACACCAATTACTTGTATCTTCCTGGATGAAATTAAACTGCTGCGAATGCCTTATGCATGCAGTCCAGGTTATCTTGCTGTCTGTATAAACAAGAGTAAACTATAGGAACTGTTAAAGTACCTGTAAAGATAGGATATAAATACACATATATTTGGGGCCTCTGGTGGCATAGGGGGTTAAGGTAATGTTCAGAAGATCTCTGTCATGCACTTAGGTGTTTGAATCTCAGCTGCGCCATTTCCAACCACGACCGGAGGTCCATAGTTAGTGGGGCATAATTGGCTACAGCTCACATGGGTATAGGGATTCGGTTGGATAAAGTATTCTAGGTTCACTTGCGTGTCCCTCTGAGTTGTCCGGGTGCTCACAGTTAAGTGAACAAGAAGGACTCTGCTTTGTTCGCCTCCCTCAGCCAAGCACTGTGCTTTCCCTGTGAGACCGGGATGTATAAAATAGTGAGGGCTAGTTATCATTTGACTTGGAGGAAACACATGCTACAGCTTCCTCCTTCCTGTTGACGTTCTAGAGGGACATCAAAAAGGCGATAGCCATAGCCAACTCTGGGAATTTGGGTGGGATAAAATGGGATGAAATTAGGTAAAGGAAGAAAAAAAAGATGTACTTATACAGCGTTGCACTTTTGATTTAACCAAGAATTCCCCATAGAATTAGCCCATCTCCAACATAATTTCAAAGAACTAGAATTTAAATTTGAAATGTAGCAGTCCCACACATTATTCTCATACTATGAAATTATTCAGCGGCATAGCTCAGGAGACGAGGCAGTCATCTAGTATTCAGAGACTGGTGGTTAGATCCCTGGCCCTTGTAGAAAGCGTGTCAAGGTGCCTCTGACGTTCTGAACACCGGTTGCACTCAACAGCTCTTATACAATAGGATGTATTAAATGCAGAGAAAAATATTGTATCAAAGAGAACAATACCACATTGTATTCCCCATTTGAAATTAAGAAAAAAAGACAACATTTTCAACCAATACATGAACTCATGGGGGCCACAGTAGCGCGGTAGTTACAGCCTACTTTGTGAACTGACAAGCTAGAGACAGTGGGTTCGAATCCCCTGCAGGGCATCAGTCAGGGCATCAGGCCCTCATCACCCAAGCTCCATCTAAGTACATATCCACCCTCACAGCGTGGGGACACGTAAAATGGGGCCTCTGACTAATTCATGCACTAAAAAGGGCAAAAAATGTGATTTTTGTCCAAAGCAATGGAGGAATTCACTATTGCTATCCATTAATCTTTCCTAATTCAACAAGTAGTATAAGGCATAAGCTCAGCATAGCCTGAACAAGATACCATATCAGAGCAAAAAGCTGATTTGCATAACGATGGAATGTGTCCCAGCTTTATCACACTCTGCACCATTTTGGGGACTCCTCTTTTTTCTATGGCTACATGATCACATAGGCTTAATCTCATATCTTATACTTCAGAAGATATTTTCAAGGTCGTAACATCATAGGATTTAAGTGTTATTTTATGGGGCGGCATAGCTCAGTGGGTAAAGCGGTTGTCTGGAAATCGGAAGTTGCAGGATCGATCCCTGGTCCTGCGTATAGCCTGTTGAGGTGTCCCTGAGCAAGACTCTTAACCCCTAACTATTCCCAGAGCCCCACATGTTGGCACCTCACGGCTCCTATACAATAGGTTGGGTCAAAAATGCAGAGAAATTCAAATTTCCCCTTGCGGGACTGATAAGGGAATTATTATTTTATTTTTATTTTTTCCCTTTTAATTATGTGTATTGTTATTCTAATCAATAGATAGATAGATAGATAGATAGAGAGATAGATAGATAGATAGATAGATAGATAGATAGATAGATAGATAGATAGATAGATAGATAGATAGATAGATAGATAGATAGATAGATAGATAGATAGATAGATAGATAGATAGATAGATAGATAGATAGATAGATAGATAGATAGATAGATGAGCATCTTGATAGGAATGGAGCTTTAGATCAACTTGCTGTATATGGACTTGAGTTCGGCCTTTAACACCATTGCACTAGAACTCTTGCAGGAAAGTTTTTTGTGACATCTATGCTCAACTGTGATGAATCATCAACTTCCTAACAGACAGGAAAAGTATGTGAGACTGGTCAAGTATACATCAGACACAGTGACCCTAAGCACCTTTGTGTTACAAAAATATGTTTCCTCTCCTCTACTCTATGCTGCCACCTCCAATGACCCCTCTGTTAAACTTAGGAAATTTGCTGACTACACAACTCTGACTGATATCAAACAGCAACGAGTCAGCGTTCAGACAGAAGGTCAGGCAGCTGCTATCCTGGTGCAGCTGCAACAACTCGGAGTTTAATGTTCTTAAATTGATGGAGAAAACTGCCGACTTAAGGCAAAGACACCCCTCCTGCTTACCCTCTGCATCAATGGCTAACCGTGCCATCACTGAGGAAACGTTTCAGAGCAGTCAACAGCAAAAATAATGCAACACCTACTACATATTAGAAACATAGCTAAGTAAACAAAGTGAGCTATTATACCCTCCTACCCTGCACTTGACAATAATTTCCACATGTTACAAAATATATATGTCTTCCTTAATCTGTTGACACAAAGGTTAGAAATTCAGAACAAAGGAGCAAAAAACCCCTGTTGCCTTCTCAAAGACAACAAAATAAAATGTTTGCTGAAAATATACTACTGACATTTTTTGTTTTTGTTTCAGGCCAGGTTCTCTGTATGTGCCTCATTCAGTTCTACTTTGTCAGCTGATGAGGGATGAGGGATACTCCTCAAGTCCTCATCAGCCAGCTGAAATGGATTTCAGTTTTCAGCCACTGTAACCATCCCAGGTTAAACTATTGGATAAAATCTCCCTCTGAATATCACCTATTTTGTATTTTAACAAGATGGAGAGAAGATTAGTTTGCAAATTAATGAAATCTAACTTCTGAACAACGCACTCATCAATAAATGGATTTTCCGAGGGCCCAGTCATATAAATCTTTAGAGTAGGATTACAGTGTGCAGGTGAAATACTGCGATGAAAATAGTGCAGGTCAGTTTACAGCCACCTTTTACATAAAGTGGTTGAGGAGTAGATAATAGAGTGTAAACAAAGTTATCATATTACTACTATCACTGCATCTGCTAATAATACTGACAGAACAAAGAATAATCAGATTTTAGTCAGTTTAGAAATAATTGTCAGGTAATTTCAGAATCATATCAAAGGTAAAATAAATCATATTAAGATGGAAAAAGTATTCCTGATTTGGCACCAAATAGATTACGGTACTGTCATTCTGAACAGAAATTACAAGTAAAAATATTATTGACAGATTTAATAGAAAGCCATGTCTCCAATGAATTTAACAATATACAATAGAACATCTATTCATTTATATTTAATGTACAGATTTATGGTAGATCAGTGGTAGAGCACACACTTGGGGAACTGATGAGTCAGAGGTAGTGGGTTTGAACAAACCATGGGGTTTCAGGAGGGGCATCGAATCTTAATCCCCCCAAGCTCTATCCAAGTCTGTGTCCACCCCCACAATGTGGGGACTAATCATGGCGTAAAATAGGCCTCTCTTATTCAATGTGCAGATTTGGCTGTATCACATATTCTCTTTTGAAAAAAGAAACAAAGATAGAAGTAATTTTCATATGGACTTGACAGTTGACAAATACTTCAATTTTGATGTTAAAAATGCTTCATCTTAAGACAAATTGAGGCTGATTATTCATGCATTTTTAAGAAATATGTAACTTGTCACTTATCATTTAGAGACACACTCTTTTTCACGCTCCCTTAACTATTTTCCAAATAGGAGAAATGAAATAAAAGAAAGGGCATCAAGCCTTCCCACTCTACATGTCCTATTCCATTTGCCTCTGTGTCTGTTTTTCTGTTTATTCCTCTCCATAGGGAGCTCCTATCAACCCTGCTTAATGTATTCCTCCACACGCACAGACACACACACAAATATAAACTGTTTGCTAAAAAGTGAATCTGACTGAAATGAAGTCCATCTAAGTGAAATAAAAACGCATGACTTTTTGTTTCAACAGGATTTTAGTATGTCCCTAAACACATGTTCATCCACACACAAAGAATCAAATTGTCTTTCTTTGCTTGGCAGTAACATAGAGCAACTGCTAAGATTTTTTTTTTACCTGTAGAGTTCACCATACACAAACAAAGGTATTACATGAGTAGGTAGGAATTTACAACTAATTTTCATAAACCTAATACCCCATCACCAGCATTACAGAGAAAGCAAGAATCAGAGGAAATATAGAGACAAGAAAACACACACGTGCGTGTGCGTGCACACACACACACACACACACACACACAATCATGCTTGCTCGATCAATTCACTATCCAACTTCACACTGTCTACATGATCCCCTCTCAATCAACTAAAACACAAATGGATGCGCAAAATATATGAGCAAATTGACATATTGATATCCCCTTAGGTTCAAAATATGAGTATCTGAGCAACTATGTCTGAAACTGGTCTTATCAGGGTTAAGTTAAAACCAAGGAAAAGGTAACCTTGGCAGGAGTTAATAAATGGTAAATTGACTCGTTCTTATATAGTGTTTTTCTAGTCCAACGACCACTGAAAGCGCTTTTATAATGAACGCCCTATGGAAATATCATTGTAGTGCAAAAGGTTATCTCTCAAGTTGGGCGCACAAATAAGTGGCTCATTTATTTTCCAAGACAAACCACTGAAACTTAGGATGGTGCTGTCCCGTAACCAAACAAGCGCTAGGTTCAATATCGTCACACACACAAGGTATTTAAAGAGACCACAATTCCGGAGCAGTCACACTTATATTCATAAAACATTACATTAAATCCGTGCGTGAAACCATCATATGTAGAGCCATACTATGGACAAGTGTAAGAACAAGGTTAATTTATGTAAATCACATTCACAACCGCCTCACATTTACCAAGCTACGTGCAGGATATGAACCTGAAACACCTGAGCCACTACTGCTCAAGAGCTAGCTATACTTTTAAAACACAGTGCATTATAATTCATGCTAACTTCTCCCCAAGCACCTTGTGAACACGCAAAGTGATTAACAGAAAATAAAGATCAATCGTCCAATGCTGGCTTGCAAAGAAGGCTCCTGATTGTCTTGTAAGGAGAAGGTGTGAAGGGAACACCCTGGACTATTCCCCAGCCCATTATTCATTTTACTACAAACTGCGTACACTTTGCACCCAACCCTTTCCAAACCTTACCTAAGTCCTAGCAAAACATTTCCAAAGCATGTTAGATTCGTTGAAAGCGTTTTTTATTTATTCTACACCACAATCAGTTTCCGTTCATTTCAGTACAGTATGAAAATCAACTTGCAGAGGCATCGTACCTACTTGACTTATGTAATCCATCAAATTAAATTTTTGTCAATTTAATGTTTTGTCAATACTATCTCACTATTATTGAATACACAGGTTGATTCGAAACGTTTTCTGAGGCTTTCAGCTGTATCATCCCTCTTGATGCTGGGAGACTGAGAGAACATGACTGAAAAAGGATAAACTTGATCTTTTTTTATGTATCTTGTCTGTCCTTGGTCAAGACAGTGTTCCCCTAATTGCTCAGCCCTGTGATGGACTGTCGACCCTTCAAGGATGTTTCCCTGTCTTTTACCCAATGATAAATGAGATAGGCTCCAGCTTCACCATGACCCGACTTCAGATAAGCAGTGGCCAATGGATGGATAGATATGTCTTGCATTTTTAATTAACAAAATATTTTTGTATCATTTAAAAGTGAACCTAATGTTGGTGCAAATATCTTAGTTATGCTGAGGGCGGCATAGCTAGAGCAGGGTAGAGCAGTCATCTGGCAATCGGAAGGTTACAGGATCAATCCACGGTCCTGTATATAGTATGCTGAGGTGTCCTTGAGCAAGACATTGAACCCCTAATTGCTCACTTGATGTACGTTGCTCTGGATAAGAGCGTCTGCTAAATGTATGTAATGTAAGTTATGTTCCACTGCTCTCTTTATATCAAAAGCAAGTGTCATTAAGTTTCCACCAAAATAAAGCGAGTATGTGCTATTAGGAAAGTACCTGGATGTACAGGTTTCACACCAAAGCCAAAATGGTCAGTGATTCACCAGGTAACCAATTTGCTTCCATTCATTTCCTCTGTACTGTCAAAAATCATGGCTAAAGGTATTTTGGGATTAAAGGCAGAGCAGAGGATTAGAGGTAATGCAAGGGCTGAATCCAGCTCACTATGTAATTTTAGGTGGCCTGAGAAAGCTTAAAAGGTATGTGATTCTCGTAAAATAAAAGTCTATGCTACTTAACTGTATACAGTGACCATAAATTACATCTCACACAAAGCATTTCGATTTTGTGACCTGCAAAATGATGGAATTCTGCCACTAGATTACAATGTCGGCATTAAACGAAAGCGGATTCTAACATGTGATGGTGTTGAAAAAGATCTAAATATAATCCCAAAATTGTCAGAGAAAAACTGATTAAGAGGGAAAGCAATTTAATGAAAGACGGGAATATATATTTCTCTTTCAAAAAGAAAAAAAACAGTATGTCTTCTGTGTTACAAGGCAGTGTTTGTGATGAAGGAATAGAATATATTTTAATATTTTGGCACCAAACAAGGAGCATAATATTCTAAATTTAACATCCAAGAAAAAAATCAAAGAATTTCCAAGAATTTCAAAAAAGGCAGACTGCAATTGCAGTAGAATATGTTTACAAAAGCTGCAGCCAACACTGATTCAGCAGTGAAAGATAGCTTTATTGTGGCTGAAGAAATCCTGTGTTTTTCACAGGGTGCATTTTTGAAGCACTGCATGCTAAAGATATATGAGCAGGTGTGCCCTGATCAGATACAGACTTAAAAATGTCAGTTGGTCAAGAAACACCATCGCTGAATCCCAGCTGCGCCGTTTCCAAACACGGCCAAAGGTCCATAGTTAGTGGGACATAATTGGCTAAGCCTCGCATGGGTATAGGATTTAGGTTGAACAAAGTATTCCATCACAAAAAAAGGGGTGAATCAGTTCAACTGGATCGGAAGTTTATTTGGAAATGTTTCGTCACTCACCAGGTGACTTCTTCAGTCTGAGATGAAAACAAACATTCCTCCCCTTTTAAACAGTACATTGATGTCACACAACAATAGGCTGGGTTCATATGCAAGTTGGGTGATCAACTGCACATTCAGTGACAATGGGCACCATTCACAAATGATTGGGGAATATTTGCAATCACTGCATTGTAAGACGCCGACAAATGTACTCTCAGGCCACCAGCCCTATTCAAAGACAGTCGTTCCCTCTTAACATAAATGGCCTCCTTCAACCCCCCTTTCAAACCAGTGTTCCTCCCTATCAAGGATGTGAACATCATCATCTTACAAAGAGTGGACACTAGTCTGTAGATGGGTGTAGACCACAGAGTCCTGGCCTGACGTGTTTGCTCTCCTATGCTGCGCCATCCTCTTAGCTAGCGTCTGTTTTGTCTCCCCAATGTACAAGTCACTGCAGTCCTCCTGGCATTTAACCGCGTACACTGAATTACTCTGTTTGTGCCAGGGGACCCGATCCTTGGGGTGGACCAACTTTTGACTTAGTGTGTTCAGAGGTTTGAAAGCAACTGAGACGCGATGTTTTGAAAATATGTGTCTCAACTGTTCCGACACTCCCGCCACAGGAAGAGAAGTCCCACATTAAACAGGCTCTGGTTAAGTGTGGTTACCCTAACTGGGCATTTGTTAAAGCCAGGAAGCCTCCCAGACAGAGCTCCGGCCAACTAGGGGGAGAAGAGGAGCTAAAGCGCAGACTGGTAGTGATTCCGTATGTGGCGGGAGTGTTGGAATAGTTGAGACATGTATTTTCCGGCACAAACAGTAATGTAGTGTACGCTGTTAAATGCCAGGAGGACTGCCGTGACTTGTACATCGGGGAGACAAAACAGACGCTAGCTAACAGGATGGCGCAGCAGTAGGAGAGCCAACACGTCAGGCCAGGACTCTGTGGTCTACACCCACCTACTGGCTAGTGGCAATTCTTTCAAGGATGATGATGTTCACATCCTTAGGGGCGGTATAGTTCAGTGGGTAGAGCAGTCGTCTGGCAATCGGAAGGTTGGAGGACTGAAGCGCGGTCCTGGTGAGTGACAAAACGTTTCCAAATAAACTTCCGATCCAGTTGATCTGATTCACCTCTTTTTTGTGATTACGGACAGGTTACTCTATCCAAGGTATTTGAAGGAGCATTTGTGTAGGACTTTTCTTCCCGCAGCTTTCAAACCTTATAATCAGCACTGCTCCCCTGATGGAAAAAATAAATTCATGAAGAACTGATCACATACCATTTAATTAAAACTGAGTGTATTATTCCTATTTGTACTGTATAGAGTTTTCATCTTTCCCACCTTGTTTAAATTGTTGTCATATATTAAGCTTTAGATTTGCTGCCTCTCTTATGTGCTTTCCACTGTGCTGCTGTAACACCATAATTTCCCCATCAGACTAATACAGGGATATCTTATCTTGTCTTATCTTATATTAAGACCACATGAAAGATCGAGAAAGAAGTGGTGCTACCCTGCTCAGAGGAAGCCGCGGGCCTTCATCTGGAGCCGGGACCAGAAGGAGGCTCCATCAGCGAGCAGCTGATGGACGAGTTTGCCAGGGAGCTTGGCCAGGCTCAGCCAGAAATAAAACAACGTGGTCACTTCTCCATCCTATTGACCCACCACCTACAAAAAGAACGAGTGTGGTCGGGTGGACTGCTAGACACGTTACAGTGAAGGCAGAGGGTCTCAGCGGACCAGATCCTTGTAACAGGAAATAGCATTAAGGACGTGGAATGTCTCCTCCCTGGAGGATAAGGAGCCAGAGCTTTTGCGGGAGGTACCAGCTAGATCTGGTGGGGCTGAACTCTATGCACAACAACGGATATGGAACCGCAGTCCTAGATAGGGGTTGGACTTTACTCTTCTTAGGAGTAGTTGGGGGGGGGTTCTGGTTATTGTCCGAGCCTATGCACCAAACAGTACTTCAGAGTATTTTGCCTTTTTGGAGACACTGAACAAAGTCCTGCTTGGGGCTCCTGTAGGGGACTACATCATTTTTACTGGGAGATTTCAATGCTCATGTGGGCAATCATGGACACTCTTGGAGGGAAGTGATTGGGAGGAACAGTTTCCCTGATTTGAACCCTAGTGGTGCTTTATTATTGGACTTCTGTGCTAGATTGGATTGTCTGGATTGTCCATAACAAGCACCATGTTCGAACATAAGGATGTTTATAAGTGTACAGAGCACCTTAGGGTAAAGATAAATGATAGATTTAGTTATCATGTCATGTGATTTAATACCACATATTTTGGACACTCGGGTGAAGAGTGGATCAGAGCTTTCAACTTACCACCATCTGGTGGTGAGCTGGGTCATGTGGAGAGGGAAGCCTCATAATAGACCTGGTAAACCCAAACTTACAGTGCAGGTGATCTGGATAACTGTGGAGGAGGCTTCTGTCCAGGAGATTTTCGACTCCCACCCACAGCAGAGCTTTTCTGGCATCCCTGTGGAGGTTTGGGACATTGAACCAGAGTGTGCAATGTTCAAAGCTTCAAAGCTGCAACTATGAGCTGTGGTCTCAAGGTTATATGGGCCTCAGGGGGCAGTAACCCCTGAACACTCTGGTGGACACCAGCACTTAGGGAAGCCATCTGACTGAAGAAGGAGGCCTTCTAGGATAAGTTGGCCAGAGAGACTCTAGAGAAAATTGAAAGGTACAAACAGGCCTGAAGAACGGCAGCCTCAGCTGTCAAAGAGGCAAAGCAGCGAGTGCGGGAGGAGTTTGGGGCAGCCATGGAGAAAGACTTTAGGTTACCACCAAAGCGCTTCTGGAAAACCGTCCAGCACCTCAGGAGGGGAAAACGGGGAACTATCCAAGCTGTTTATAGTAAAGATGGCATGCTGTTGAGCTAAAAGAGGTGAATCGGTTCATCTGAATGAGAAGTTTATTCAGATACATTTCGTCACGTAAACAGGTGATATCTTGATGAAGACGTTGAGGTGGTCCGTAAGCAACTACAGGATGACCTCTCCCTCAGACAGGACCACCCTTAACCCTAACCCTAACCTTGACCCTAACCATAACCCTTCATATCCTCCTAGTTACTGGTTCAGGTATGTGGACGACACCTGGGTTAAAATTAAATCTCAGGACGTACCACAGTTCACTGAACACATTAACTCAGTGGACACCCACATAAAATTCACCAGGAAGGATGATAAAAATGATGTGTTGGCTTTCCTGGATTGTGAGGTTAACATTGGTGCTGGGGGACAGTTAATTATATGTGTGTACTGGAAACCACAGATAAGGATCAATATTTGCGGTTTGACTCCCACCATCCTCTGGAGCATAAACTGGGAGTCATCAGAACTCTGTCCCACCGGGCTGACAACGTCCTCATTGACTCAGCGAATGGGGAGGAAGAGAAATCCCATATTAAACAGCCAGAAGGCAAAGCTCTCGATCTACTGGTCAATGTTTGTTCCTACTCTCACCTATGGCCATGAAAGAAAGGTCATGACAGAAAGAACAAGATCGTGGATCCTGATGTCTCCCTTAGAGATCAGGTGAGAAGTTCAGACATCTGTGAGGGACTTGGAATAGAGCCACTGCTCTTTCAAATAGAAAGGAGCCGGTTCAGGTGGTTCAGGGCTCTAAAAGGGATGCCACCTGGTCGCTGCCCAAATAAGGTTATCCAGGCATGTCTAGCTGGGAGGTGGCCACGGGATAGACCAAGGACCAGATGGAGGGATTTTTCTCCATGCTGGCCTAGGAATGCCTTGAGATATATAAATGATTCCCTTATCAGTCCCGCGAGTGGAAATTTTGCTAACAGCATAGTTTTATATGGATTGTTTGTTTAAGTAACACATATTCTAAAACCAGCAATCAGGATACTGGTTTCTATTATGTCCCCATTTATTAACGATGACGTGCTGGTAGGAGAATTGTCAAGAAAAAGGAAACTGTTTCCCCAATGAGAGAAGTTGTGTCAGGGAATATATCACCCTAGCATTAGCACGTGGTTTCTTACAAATGAGTTTTCTATATGATTCCAAATAATCGGATTGAGTAACTCAATGTCAGGTATGAACTAAGAGTTAATGACTTTGAGTATACT
Source organism: Regalecus glesne (assembly GCA_900302585.1). Lineage (NCBI taxonomy): Eukaryota > Metazoa > Chordata > Actinopteri > Lampriformes > Regalecidae > Regalecus > Regalecus glesne. Next base: position 15,455 of record OMLC01031994.1, read on the forward strand.
CTGTACACGTAGCATATGCAGATATTTCCTTCCTGTAGCTGTCAGATTCTATAATCAGCACTGCTACTCCAATAGACCACATGCAGATTAACAACTGGATTTCATACCATTCAGTATTTCAACATGTCATTTCAATATGCAATACGATATCTGTATACACCTTGAACTGCTAATGTATAACCCCCCCTTACCTCTGTATCGCTTTCCTCTTGCAACTATAGCACTGCAATTCTACCCTTGTCGGACCAATAAAGGCATATCCTATCTTAAACATGAGCTCCATACCAAGATTTTCAATAAGGTGTATTATTATTTGACTGTGCAATATAAATATTCCCCTTTTGCAACTATTCAAATCTAATTGTTGAGTCTATTTTCTTCTGTTTATATTGTTCATTTTTTTGCAATATTTCTCCTTGCTAATATTGCTCCTATTTTTATGGTTCTTTATATTTTATGCCTCTCTGTTTTAGCTTTCCACTTTTTTGTTGTAACACCGTAAATTTCCTCCTGTGGGACCAATAAAGGAATACCCTATCTTATCTTATGCAATATCAGAGGCTGTCAAATGTTTTGGTTGTGGTTGAGAGTTATATTTGATCCGTGGTTGTCTGGAAAGACCAACTAGTTCTTCTGAGACACTTGAGAAGAAGACAGTAGAACGTAAACAAACTAAAACATATTAACCAGACTCACAGGGCAAGGATTGGATTGTTGATGAATTAAATAATTATGAATGGGAAGGGGTAATTCAGGTGGAAGATGAAGTTGACAGTGGGGGGACTATTTCAGGGGGTCTCTTGGCTGACGATGAAGTGGCTGACCTTCAGTGTGGTGGGGCCAGTCTCAGAGTACCGCAGCAAAAAGAAGTAAGCACAAAAGTACTCTTAGTGGTCAACAAGCAAAGAAAATGACCCTCAAGAAATAGGTAAACAGCCAAGTAAACAGAAAACAACTAATTCTGGGTCTAGCATGGAAGATAATTATGTGACTAATAGTGACTGTATAATAAAATCTACCTTAATAACATAGGGAGACCTCGGGGAAGCACTTGCTCTCTTAGGATAAAAGCATCTACTAAGTGAAGTTGAATTGAAATTGATTGTCAAAAAGAAAGCGAGAAAAAACAGAAAATTAAAAAATTGAGGAGTATGAGGTTGGAAGACTGATTTTTGGACAAAGATAAGTTCCTGGAATGAAAATACAATCGATTGAAAGGTAAAGGAAGAGGAGGCTTTATTGACTAGGTCGATCAATGTCCGAAGAAGATTGCTCATGAAGTCAAACAGGAAGTCAGTGACTGATTAATGAGGATGATAACATAGATTAAGGAGTAGTATTCAAAGCCTGGCTTCTGTTCAGAAGAACATAATGGATGTGGCGGATGTGGCGGATCTGATGGACACTAAGGCCAGTGCTTCGTATCCTGGGCAATAGTGTATTTGTCACACTAGGACCACGCTACCTTGTTGGATTGAGATACTGACAATGACTGAGAAATACCGCTGTGGTGCTGTGCAGAGAGGATCCAGAAAATATATATAAATTCAAATGGCTTTATTGGCATGATGTAACAGTAGTATATACTGGTAAAGCATGCATTTTAAAAATGAAAAGTTAAATATGAACACATATCAATAATATGAACAAATATCAAGCAAACATATATTACAGTAAATGAATATAGTACAGCAAGGAACAAGTATAAAACAAATAAGCTATCAATAAATATAATATTTGGTGTTAGCTGACTGTCACTCAGTATCCCTATGTTTATAGCAGGCAGCAATATAAGCCACTGCTAACCTACAGATCTCTTGGTCCAACCCCCATAGAACTGGTAGTTTTTCTCATCCAATAATCTGAGAAAACCTTTAGTCATTTGTTTGATTTTTAAAAATATATACTTTTCTAAGATGCTTGTGTCATCACAAGAGATGATCCAAAAACTCCACAACACCATCGATAAAGAAAGGCTAATGATCATTGTAAAACCCAAGCATCTGCTGACATTTGAGTACAAGTACGTGGCATTCTATCAAGACTAACCCCCCAGCTATTCATCATAAACCTCAGTGTTTCAATGAGATATGCACGGAGCTTATCAAAAAGAAGACCTGATTCAATATGATTCCCCACAATGCTTGGTCACGTGGAAAGGAGTGGCAGTCATTAAAGAGTCCAACTGAAACTTGATATTACTTGGACAATCTTGTTTAAAATTACACCAGAATGACATGTATATTAGAACTAATATATCTGCCTGTGCCCCTGACTAAAGCAATAGGAAAAAGAACTGGAATTGGTCCCTGGGCACTCTAGCTGCTCACTGCTCCTATAGAATAGCATAGAATAAATCCAGAGAAAAATGAAATCATTTGATGCCTGCACCATAACAAATAAAGCTCGTCTTAAGCTTTTACTCTCCCTATACATCTCTTCTTGTTATTGTGTGATGAGAAAGATTTTGCTTGGACTATGCTATGACAGGGAAGCAGAACCAATTGACATTGCTCCACAGAAAAATGAAACAAAACATATGCTTCATCTAAATTGTAAATGACTTAATAGGCCAAGCAAGGCATATTTTCTTTAGTGATCTACAGGGCTATATTAGCGCCCGTGGACACTTCATTTTATGCATACCACATTTAGAATGTAGCCCATTGTGTTCAGGTTAAAGCAAAATTATGAAAACTATGTGTAGTGCACCTGTGATTTCTTCAGCATTGATTCAATTAATGAATTGTTGTTTGCCGAATATAACTTTCAGCTGTTTCAATTATTATCTCCTCTTTTGTTGGATATTTAATTGTTCTGAGACCTATGGCAGGGTCGAACTCATCTATTCAAAGTGGTCTTTCTCAATATTAATTAAGAAACCATGAGTTGATAAGCTTGCTCACATGCAAGTTGACTTTTCAAATAACTACATTTCGATTATGGTGGTTTGCCTAAGGCACAAGAAGTAAAACAATTCATTTTGCGGACTGATATAATTTAAATTATATGCAGGTAATTTGGAGAACTTTTGAATTTACTTTATTTTGCCTTTTTTTATACATATAAGTGTAACTAAAACGCCTTTTCCTAAGAAGCTTTGTCGTCCCTCTAGCAGAAAGCCTTATTTTCACAAGCTTATTAATTAAGAACGTATTCAAAAATGTTATTGTATAAATATGATGTACTAGTAATGTTACATGTCGTATGTTTTTTAGCTTGTTTATATTCATGTTTGCAATTTCTTATGGAATCATACGAAGGTTAATCAGTTCAACTGGATGAGAAGTTTATTCAGAGACATTTCATCAACGAAACAGGTGCAATATTCAGTCTGAGCTGACTGCTGCATTCCTGCCCTTATAAACAATACAGTTGAATAATACACAAAAAAATCTGGGTTCATATGGAAGGTGGCCATTGACAGCACATTCAGTGGTAATGGGTACTACTCAGAGGGGATTGGGGAGTATTTGTAATTGTGGCATCGTAAGAAAACAACAGGTGTTCTTACTCAAGGATGGTAATTCCTTCATTACATAAATTGCCTCATTTACACCCCTTTCAAACCAGCGTTCCTCCCTATCAAGGATGTGAACATCATCATCCTTGAATGAGCGGCCACTAGCCTGTAGATGGGTGTAGACCACAGATTCCTGGCCGACGTGTTGGCTCTCTTATGCTGCGCAATCCTCTTAGCTAGCGTCTGTTTGGTCTCCCTGATGTAAAAGTCACTGCATTCCACCTGGCATTTACGGGGCAGCATAGCTCAATGGGTAGAGTGGTCGCCTGGCAATCGGAAGGTTGCAGGATCGATCCCCGGTCCTGCATACAGCATGTCGAGGTGTCCTTGAGCAAGACCCTTAACCCCTAAATGCTCCCAGAGCGCCATATGTTGGCAGCTCACTGCTCCTATACAATAGGTTGGGTCAAAAATGCAGAGAACAAATTTCCCCTTGCGGGACTGATAAGGGAATCATTATTTAACAGCGTACACTACATTACTCTCACAAAAGGAGGTGAATCTGTTCAGCTGGATCAGAAGTTTATTGAGAAACGTTTCGTCACTCACCAGGTGACTTCTTCAGTCTGAGCTGAAGGCAAACATGCCCCTCCTTATAAACGGTACCTTGATGCCACCCAACAGTAGGTTGGTTTCACATGCAAGTTGGGTGATCAACTGCACATTCAGTGACAATCGGCACCATTCACAGAGGATTGGGGAATGTTTGCGATCACGGCATTGTAAGACGCCGATAGATGTACTCTCAGGCCACCACCCCTATTCAAAGACAGTCGTTCCCTCTACACATAAATGGCCTCCTTCACCCCCCTCTCAAACCAGCGTTCCTCCCTATCAAGCATCTGAACATCCTCATCCTTGAATGAGTGGCCACTCGCCTATAGATGGGTGTAGACCGCAGAGTCCTGACCCGACGTTTTTGCCTTCAGCTCAGACTGAATAAGTCACCTGGTGAGTGACGAAACGTTTCAATAAACTTCTGATCCAGTTGAACTGATTCACCTCTTTTTGTGATTTCCCTACCTGGATTATTGAGCATGTATCAAGACACTACATTACTCTGTTTGTGCCGGGGCACCCAATCCTTGGGCTGGACTAATTTTGACGCAGTGTGTTGTGGGGTCTGAAAGCAACTGAGACGCGATGTTTAGATAAAACGTGCCTCAACTGTTCCGAAACTCCAGCCTCATATGGAATCACCGCCGGTCTGAGTATGGGCAGCTCTTCTTCTCCCCTCACTCTGCTCACGCAGTTCTGATATCTTCCAGTTAATAATTCAGAGGGTGGTGAAAATTAAACTATGAATACCAATCCATATGTGTGCGATTACAGTAAACATTCACACTCAAATGGCACCATTACCGCATACTTCGAATCCTTATCACTGAATGTGCAGTCAATGACCAACTTGCAAATGAAACCAGCCTTTTTTGTGTGGTATCACCGTGTTGTTTTAAGGGTGGGGATACGTGGAGTCAGATCAGACTGAAGATGTCACCTGTTTGAGTGATGAAACGTTTCTTAATAAATTTCTTATCCAATTGAACTGATTCATCTTTTTGTTCGTCCTATACTTGGGTTGTTGAGCATCCATCAAGGCAATTCATTATGGAATTTCAGTGGTACATTGTTGCTCAAATATATAAAAATTGAATACATTAAATGAGCGATCACAAAATATTGTAGCATTTTAAAGACATGAATGGCCCAATTAAGCACAAGAAAATAATTAGTAGGCTGTAAGTGAAAAAGTAAAAATCACTTTTCTTTAGGAATCTTACTTTACTAATGTCAAACATAACTAAACTACAAAGGGACTGTGTTGGTTGAGTGATTTATTATCTTACACCTCAAACACTTTGGGAGTGGGTGTACTAATCAATGAAAATTTGCTATTTGCTACAAGATATGAAACACATAAATTCAGTAAGGACATCAAATGACAATCACCGGGTACCTGCATGGCCAACACAATCAACAAGGAACAATTTATTGTAAAGTTCATACAGACTTTCTAGCCCTTAGCTAGTGTCTAAGCCATTAGTCAAGGGCTAACGAGCCTGTTTGAACTTTACACTACCCCCTTCCCTCAGGAACCAAGTCAACACTCTTCAGCCTAGCAACATGTAGGCCCCTAAGACCTACGTACGGGTCTGCCTCACACATGATGCCACCAGCTCCCCCACACATCAGGGGAGTGCTTCCAATGGCTCAGGGGTTCACTATCCCACTTCTGACACCAATGTAGCGAATTTGGAGGGTAGCTGGGAACCAAATCTGAATCGTTCCTACCAGAGGCAAGCACTCTAACTAGTCAGCTAAAGGATCCAACCTGTTAGCCAAGGGGTAGAGAGCCTGTACGAATATTACACTACCCCCTTCCTTTGGGAAACGCATCCCCATGCTTCAGCCCAGTGACCTGGAGCTTCTCAGACCTATGGCAGATCTACCTCAAACAGGATGCTACCAGCTTCCCCATGCATCAGGGGAGGTCTTCCAATGACCCACGGTCAACCCTCCCACTTCTTTCACCCGGGTCATCCATACCAGATGTAAGCTCACTAACCATTCAGCTCCATCCTGTTAGCCAAGAGCTAGCAAGTATGTATGAACATTACAATATGCTTCAAAAACACACACAAGGAGATGTCCTATGCCCATTTAGTATCAGATATCTCAGGCTCAATGTAATCAATCCCTATAGATCAAACCTTCAGAGTCCAAGTTACTGAAGCAAACCTAAGCAACAAAAAATATATGTAATGATTTAAACTTACAAGATGCATGGAGGACTATACCTTGACATGAAATACATTTTTCATTCTATTCTTCAGGCCATGAATAATTACCTAAATAGACTATCTCCTACCCTTACTGTTAAGTCAAGTCAATGCAAGTCAAGTCAATCTTATTTGTACAGTCAAGTATCACAAATTGATAATTTACCTCAGTGGACTTAATATGAACACAAGTTCCTTGTCCCTAGACCCTCACATTGGATAGGGAACAACTCCCCTAATAATAATCAAAGTTGTTTATTGGTTTTACTGTATAAAAACAAAACAAAAAAATTTAAAAAAATCAAAAGCATCTCACATTATAGTACAGCAAAACTCAGGTAACACACTTCAATTATATAAAACAAATATCAAACTGACACACCAGATACAACATTAACACCCGGGAGGGAGGAGCAGGGGGTCACAGATTCTTGCCTTCTTCAGATAAGTTTAACTGATAACCCATGTTTATGTTGAAACAAGACGGAACTCATGCTCATAGTAAATGAATACAAAGGTGCCAAACCTTATATTTCAGAGTAGAACCTTGTAAAGTAAATCTAAGGTGCTCCAATTTAAGATGTGCCAACACCTCCTCTACCCAGTATTGATGAGATGGTGGAGCTGCCTTTATCCAATTAGATAAGATCAGTCTCATTGCCGGCAATGATGAGGAATCTATTACTTTCCTTTGATTCACTCTCAATATTATTCTACTTGGTACTACCAGAGAGATGGCCATCAGAGGAGTGGCCTCTATATCTACATTACAAATGTATGAAAATGTCTTGAAAAATTCCACCCTGAACCCCTCCAACGTGGGGCAAAACCAGAGCATCTGACTTATAAGATAAGATAAGATATTCCTTTATTAGTCCCGCAGGGGAAATTGCCGTGTTAAAGCAGCAAGTGGAAAGCATAGTAGGAGAGGCATCTTTCTAGAAAAAACGTGTAACATAGACAATGCAACAGGGGAGAAATATTTACATTATATACAGTATATTGCTGTACATGTTTTGGGCTTGTCTATTGGGGGAGTAGTGCTGATAAAAGAGCCTGACAGCTGTGGGAAGAAAAGACCTACGGAAACGCTCCTTCAAACACCTCGGATGCAGTAACCTATCAATGAAGGAGCTCTTTAGCCGAGCAATGTAATCCTGCATGGGGTGAGAACTATTGCCCATCATAGATGACAGCTTAGCATCAGCATCAGCTTAGCAACAGCATCCTCCCTTATCCCACTACCTCCACAGTGTTGAGGGGGCATCCCACGGCTGACATTGCTTTCTTAACCAGCTTATCAAGTCTCTATCTATCCGCAGCTGAGATTCTACTGCCCCAGCAGACCACTCCATAGAAGATGGCTGGTACCACCCCCGTGTAATAAAATGTCTTGAGGAGTGCCCCCTGCACTCCAAAAGACCTCAGTCTCCTGAGCAGATATAGTCTGCTCTGGCCCTTCTTATATAGTGTTGTTGAGTGATCAGTCCAGTCCAGTCTATTGTTCAAGTGAACACCCAGGTACTTGCAGACCCTCACCATGTCGATGTACAACCCCTGGATGTTCATCGGTGTCAGAGTGGAGTGCGTGCACCTGCAAAAATCCACCAGCATTTCCTTGGTTTTACCCACATTGATCTGGAGCCAGTTTTGCTGGCACTAGTCCACAAAGTCCTGAATTAGCTCTCTGTACTCACTGTCGTCCCCATCTGTGATGAGGCTGACGATAGCAGAGTCATTAGAGGACTCATGTAGGTGGCAGGTGGGTGAGTTATGGGAGAAGTTTGCAGTGTAGAGGGTGAAAAGGAACGGAGCCGGGACTGTTCCCTGTGGGTCCCCCAGACTACAAACAACCAAGTCCAATACACAGTCCGGTGTCCTCACATACTGTGGGTGGTTGGTGAGGTAAAGAAAGAAAGAACCGATTCCCTTATCAGTCCCGCAAGGGGAAATTTGGATTTATCTGCATTTTTGACCCAACCTATTGTATAGGAGCAGTGAGCTGCCAACATATGGCGCTCGGGGAGCAGTTAGGGGTTAAGTGTCTTGCTCAAGGATACCTCGACATGCTGTATGGAGGACCGGGGATCTATCCTGCAACCTTCCGATTGCTAGACGACCGCTCTACCCACTGAGCTATGCCGCCCCTAAAGAGCAGTGTGCTGCCACCAGGTGGCGCACAGGGAGCAGTTAGGGGTTCAGTGTCTTGATCAAGCTCACCTCGACATGCTTTCTGCAGGACTCAGGATCGAACCTGTAACCTTCTGATTACCAGATGACTGCTCTACCCACTGAGCTATGCCACCCCTATGCCATGTAGTCCAGAATCCAGGTTGTGAGCTGATAGTCACCCCTGTATGGTCCAGATTGTCCCCCAGAAGCACAGGCTGAATGGTGTTTAAACCACTGGAGGAATCAAAGAACATGATCCTCACAGCGCTCCCAGGCTTCTCCAGATGAGACAGAGCTCGGTGTTGGAGGAAGTTGACAGCATCATCTACTCCTATGGCAGGTTGATAGGCAAACTGAAGTGGGTCCATCACTGGGCTCACCAGGGGACGGAGATAACCAAGGACAAGCCGCTCAAGGGTCTTCATCATGTGTGATGTTAGTGCCACCGGTCTGTAGCTGGTGAGGTCCTTGGGGTGCAGAATCTTGGGCACTGGTACCATGCAGGATGTTTTGCATAGCAGTGGCACTCTCCCCAACTTCAGGCCCAACCTGAAAATGTATTCCAAAGGCCTGCATAGCTGGTCTGCAGAGGACTTCAGGAGCCTGGAGCTGATGTCATCTGTACCTGAGCTGATTTCTCACCTGGAGTGTTGTGAGAGACAGGTTGGAGCAGGGTTGTGTGCTGGAGGGTATGGATGGAGGTGGAAGGGTTGGGATGATGAGATGAGCAGAGGGGGTGACTTTGAGCTGATCATTGCAGAAAGGGAGGTGGGGCTGGAGTGATGCAATGGACATGCAGATGAGGGTGATTGCAGCATTGAGGACTGGGTCGGGGGAGGAACGGGTGTCTGGTCAAATCTATTAAAGAATAGATTCAGATAGTTCACCCACTTTTGGTCCCCGACAGCTTGGGACTTTGAGCCTGCGTGACCAGAGATGGTTTTCAGGCATCTCCAAACTCCTCTGATATTGTTTTGCTGCAGTTGTTCCTCCATCTTCCACTTGAAGCCATTCTTTCCCTCTCTGATATTTCTCCTCAGCTCCTTCTGCACAGCCCTTAGCTCCTCCTTATTTCTCGACCCAAAGGCTCTCTTCTTCTCCTTAAGGAGAGCCTTTATATCAGTATTGATCCATGGTTTGTTATTTGAAAACCATTGTACGGTCCTGGTGGGTAGAGTGTTTTCCACACAGAAATTCATGTAATCCGTGAAACACTCAGTAAGGCTGTTGATGTCCTCTCCATGGGTGCCATATGGTTCCTCCCACACAGTTGTCTCAAAACACTCCTTCAGAACCTCGTTAGTCTTGTCGGACCATCTCATCACTGTGCGGGACACAGCTGGTTGCCTGTGTACGAGAGGGTTGTACACAGGTAGGAGATGAACCAGGTTGTGGTCAGATCTTCCCGGGGAGGGGGGTGTGAGGAGGTGTGAGCCTGTTTAGGATTGGCATAAAATAAATCCAATATTTTATTGTCTCTGGTAGTGTATGTGACATACTGCTGTGGGGTGGGCAGAACGGAGAACGGTGGAGCATGGTCAAAGTCCCCGGAGATAAGAATAAGGGCCTGAGGATGTTGTGCCTGTAGTCCACTTGTAACGGAGAAGAACATATCACCAGCCGTCTCCGCGTTAGCAGAGGGCGGAATTCCTGCGGCAGGTAATATGGCCAAATCCAAATGGCTAACAACCGAATGTCCTTGCTACATAGCTGCTCTTTATTAGTGATGTGCCCAGAGTTACACCATCTATTGTTCATAAGCATTGCCAGTCCCCCTCCTTTCTTCTTACCACTCTCCCTCGTCCTGTCCACCCGTACCAGTTTGAAGCCGTCCAGTGAAGCGACCGTGTCTGGGATAGCGCAGTCAGCCACGTCTCGGTAAAGACCATGACACTGCACTCGCGATATTCCCTCTGTTACCGGGTCAGTGCTGCCAACTCCATTTTATTAGGAAGAGATCTCAGGTTCAATAATAATGATGATTTCCTTATCAGTCCCGCAAGGGGAAACTTGGATTTCTCTTCATTTTTGACTGAACCTATTGTATAGGAGCAGTGAGCTGCCAACATATGGCGCTCGGGGAGCAGTTAGGGGTTAAATGTCTTGCTCAAGGACACCTCGACATGCTATATCCAGGATCGGGGATCGATCATGCAACCTTCCGATTGCCAGACGACCGCTATACCCACTGAGCTATGCCACCCCTTAAAATGAGGAACGCTTCACGAATGTGCGTGTCATCCTTGCGCAGGGGCCATGGTAATCTTCTCTGTATCGTTTCAATTTTAGTATATGTATTGCCGAAGCAATACATTCCCCATGATAATGGATGGGAGAACGGGTCCATATCTTTTTCTCTTACCCCAGTGCACAGTCCCGACATGACGCCCCCGCCTCCTCTTCTTTAGCTCGGGGGGGGGCATTGGGTTTCTCCTCAGGCAGCATCGCGGTGTTATGGAGCGCTAGCAACTGGTCCCTACTGTAGACGATAGGGCTGTGGCTGCACACGGGTTCTCCAGCCCCGGTCGCAAACAGTGCAAAAAATATGAGAACGGCCAAGGCAAACATGGTAGCTTTCATATCCATGTTGATGGAAAATTAGTTACAATTTAGTTAAAAAAATGTATAACACAAAAAAGAAAAAGAGAAAAAACTCAACAGTGAGTGAGAGCTGCTGTAACTGGCTGCTGCCCTAGCGGAGCGCCATCTTTATGTTAGCTCCTACCCGTTTGTACCTAGGGCAGGCTGAGTCAGCCCCTGGATAAATCCTCGCCATATTTCTCTCTAGGTAAATGCAATCTATGGAGCACCTTAAATTGCACCAACCCATGTTTTACACCCACAGAGGAGAATGTATTGATTCCACTGCCTGTTGCCAATCCAAGTCTGTATTCAAAGTCCAATTCTAACTCCTCCCATTTTTTATTATGTTTAGTTGTGGGGATGCCACTCTGAATATTTCTATGTAGCATGGACACCACTCACTTAAGTACTGAGTCCATGTCCAATAAATTGTCTATCCATCCAAATTGCGGCACCTCGAGGGATGGTGAAAATGTCTTTTACATAAAGTTCCGAACCTGAAAATATCTCAAGTAGTTGGCTCTGGGGGAGATCCCATACTCCACCTCTCGTTGTGCAGCTGACAAAAAGACCCCATCTTTAAAGAGGCCTTAAATACAGTACACCCCAGCTCTCGGCCAGTCTCCAAATGCTACAACATAGGGACAAACAAATGGTTCCTAAAAATGGGAGCAGATGAAATGGCACATCTATCATTGAAATGTGTTCTGAAGTGGATGCAGATCTTAATAGAACCATGCACAACAGGGTTGTTTGTATAATAACACTTGCTTAAGGGTAGAGGAGCACAGATCAAGGAACGGAGGAACACTGGGCTAGAAACATATCCGTCCATGTGCACCCATATGGGGGTTTCATCATCCACCTCCAATACCCAAAACAACAGGACTATGTATATTTGCTGCCCAATGATAATGCATATAATTTGGCAAGGCTAGATCACCTTCTTCTCTCTGTCTCTCCAAGAATTCTCTCCTTATCCAGGGCACTACCTTAATCCAGAAAAGGTGAATGTGTATTTAATCAACTCTTTTTGAATTCCATAGGGATAAAAAATTGGTATTTGTTGAAACAAAAAGGGAAACCATGGCATTATAGTCATCATGATTGAATTCAGCCCCCCCCTGCTAGCAACAGGCAGAGAGTCAACCACCTTCCCAAATCTAATTTGGCCTTTCCCAGTGTCACTTCAAAGTCATTATGAATAAATATTTATATTTAATTTTTACACAGACCCCCAAATATGTGATTTTATCATTATCTATTGAAAAGGGATAGGTCTGAAATGATAGTCCCCCCTCTCGATTATTCAGAGGGAAAATAATACTCTTCTCTAAATTAATCTTATAACCCAAAACCTTCCCAAAGTTCTCAATAATATCAAGGGCTACTGGAATAGTTTCAGTCGGATTTGACAGAAAATTTAGGAGGTCATCTACATATAGAGAAAACATATGGATATGCGCTTCTCTGTGTATCCCAGAAAGCCCAACCACACTCCGGGTAATTGCAAGGGGTTCAATGGTGACTTCAAAGAGCAGGGGAGACAGAGGACAACCCTGTCTCATTCTTCAAAAAAGGGTAAGATATTGAAGATCATGTTATATGTTCCAACCATTGCCAGAGGGCTCTCATAAATTGTCTTAACCAATGAAGAAAACTCAGGGCCAAACCAAATCTCTCCAGGGTTTTGAAAAATAAAAGTACTCAATTCTATCAAAAGCTTCTTGGGCATCCAGTGAGATTAAAATTTTCAGCTCAACACTATCCTCAAACGAGTCGATTACATTGAACAAATTACAAAGATTACTAGAAACCTGTCTGCAAGGGATGAATCATGTCTGGTCAGGATGTATTATCTTATTCATAACTAGCTCAATTCTAACAGCTAATACCTTGGTCAGTATCTTATAATCACAGCCTACCAAACTAACAGGACAATATGACTCACATTTAAGTGGATATTTGCTCTTCTTAGGTAAGAAACAAGATTGTGGCCTGTGTCTTAGTTTGGGGAAAACCCTTCTTTACAACGAGCTCCCCAAATACTTTATGTACCAAGGGAACCAATTTGAGAGTATTTTAAAACAAAAATCAATAGGGTATCCATTAGTACCTGGTGCGTTGCTGTTCCTCATTTTCTGAATTGCACTCTCGGCTGTCGTTACCTCTCCCTCTAGACTACCCCTATCTACTTCTTCTAAGGATGGTATATTCAAACTCTCAAAAAAATCTTTCCATCCGCTCTCTCTTGTTCACTTCTGAGATATACGGATCTCCATAAAGGGATTTAAATTGATTATTAACACATTTTGATCAATAATTGTACTTCCCTGATTATCCTCTATCTCTGTTATCATACAAGCCACTGCTGACTGTTTTAACTGGTGACTTAGGAGCTTACTCGAATGCTAACCATGCTCATAAGGACTGCATTTCAACCTAAAATACTATTCCTCCTCAAGTTGGCTCACCAAGGCATCATATTCAGTTTGGAGTGAGATCATCTTTCTATGTAGCTCCTCAGAGGGTGTTATTGCATGTATCTGATCAATCTCTCTCACCTTTATTAGCTCAGTGGTACGTGTCAATTTCCTCTTTCTCTCACCTGCACTATTCCCGCAAAATACCATAACCAAACTCTGGTTAAGTGTGGTTACCCCAATTGGGTATTTGTTAAAACCAGGAAGCCTCCCAAACAGTGTACCAGCCAAGTAAGGGGAGAGGAGAAGCTGGCCAGGCGCCGGTGATTCCGTTTGTGGAGGGATCCACAAAAAAGGGATCTGTAAGGGGAGGCAAATTCATCACATCGTTGGGGATAAAGCAAACTACAAACAGAGATGGCTGTCAACTTTTAGCAAAATCGTACAGCCATGGTGCAAGATAATGAAGCTGCCCTCGGTTCATTTAGACAAATCTTTCCGTATTTGAAGAGAATGGCAGCATGTAAAAAGAACACAGGGAGTCCTCCGAGCTCCCCTATCACCACTCACAGCCCAACAAGAGACAGCCAGGTCTACAACATTTCTAAAAACTTCCCCATGTCTGACCTTGATGACCAACACCCAGACAACTACAAATGCCAGCATCATGAGAGACAACATGGGTCTACTGGAAGGGGAGCTCACTGAGTTGAGAGAACAGCTGCCCTCCACCACACCAAACCCTGAACCCCAGGAACAACTCAGAAAGTGTAAGCTGCTGAAGGCTGTTGTACAAGAGCTTAGAGAAAAGATCTTCAAACTGCAGAAGGACAACCTGGCCCTCACCATAGAGCTATAATAAATAAGAGACATCTTGAGAAGAGAAATAGTACAGATGAGAGATGAGATAACAAGGGAACTATCAGCCATCATGGAGATGCTGCATAGAAGGCAGACTATAGATATGTCTACAAATACAGAGCAGTCACAGTTCTTCAACTAACCAACCACTGATTCCCCTTCATCCAATAAGGTTCCTAAGGCCCCTCTACCAACCCTCCCACCACTGAGCCCCCATCAATTACCAAAGACACAGCAGAGAGAGACTGCTACCACCTCCATGCCAACCCACCACCCATCAAAGATGCAGCAAATAAAGGATATTAAGACCCTCGTACTACCTCCCCAACATTTCAAAATATTAGCCCTTCGTCATAAAAAAGACACTGGAGTTGATATCCCAATTAACTCAAATGTCGAATTCATTCAAGAACAAAAATCCTTCCCCAGCATGAAAGTGTTAAAGATATGGTGCCCCACAACAGTAGATGTAATCTAAATTCTTTCCCACCCTGAGTTTGGCACACCAGATCATAACAGAACCAACAACCTGCAGAAGAAACAAGACAAAGTTAGTATTCTGATCACCAGAGTAGTAGAGAACGCATCTTCGTCCTTCTCAGACTCACATCACCATCTCCTCCCTGCTATCCCGCAGAGATCTTCACCCCCAAGACCATCAGTTGGGTGGAAACTGACATTATAACGGATTGTGCCTCACTTAATAATGTGCATATTGTGCATCATCCATCCATAACTCTCAAACACCTGCAATACCACATTCACTTTAAGAAACAGGTAGTGGGTGTGTTCATCAAAAGCCTGAAGGTTGTGGCACTAGGCCATCAACACCTCCATCCTACATCTTTTAGGTCTCTCAGGGAACCCATCATGAGCCATAGACTTCCACTACACCACAGCCCCCACCAGAAGCCACAAATCTCTCAGTTGCCTACCCAGAACCAGCACACCCCACAGGTGTCCCCCTTTAGAGTTTCACCACCTTCAACAACATTGCTGGAGATGCCCTAGCTCAGGATGTGGTTCTTCATCAAACCAGAGACCCTACCAGATCCAAGGACCTTGCCCTCGGCCTCTGCTAAGGACCAGTCCACAGCAAGAGGTCCTCCAAAGACAACGGGATTCTGAAGGAATTAGTCAGACTAAACAGCTCCTTCAGTACATTCATTGATTACCAAACATGTATCCAAAATTGGGTTGCAGGGGAACTGGAGCCTATCTCAATCCTCATTGGGTGAAAGATGGGGACATGTCCTGTATAGATCGCCAAGCTATCACAGAGCAGAGCAATTAGGGGAACAGTTTCTTGCTCAAAGACACCTTCTATGCAGGTGCCGGGATCAAACCTGCAACCTTCTGATCTCAAGACAACCACTTTACCCACTGAGCCATGCCCCCCTCCATTAGTATAACTGCACCAAATCAAATTAGGATTGTGATGAAGCACAGATATATACACAAATTTAGCCACATCTACACATGCACACACACACACAGACACAGATAAACACACTTACTTATACAGATTAATGTTTGTATCCCTCCTGAAAATCCCACAGGTACTGTTTTACCAGTGCCATCATTTCTTCTGCAGTGAAATCTTTGTCAGCATGCATGTAGAATATGAGAGCTTGAACTCTTCAGCCATTGTGCTGAAGAGTTGGGCCCCTGAACAGAAAACTAACCTTAAAGACGCCAATATAATCATTATTCAGGAGACATGAATGTAGAACTGACACTGTCAAACACTGTCCCAACGACGGTAGAGAATTAATAGTTACATCTCAGAAACACACCAGCGCGAATAATGTTGGGGAATCTGGAGGATAAATCATTTGGTATAAATTGGACCTATATGATCAAATTGACCTATTGAAATGGCCAAATATCACATATGGTTTAAACTAAAGAAAGAGTGCCTATTAACAGAAAATGATCTGTTTATACCTGCAATATATAATTACAC
>OMLC01031994.1:31782-42166 GCA_900302585.1 Regalecus glesne
ACCCCCGCATCCCCATTATTCTCAGAGGACAACCTCCCCACCCTTGTGACATAGACATGGTATTTCCAGGCCCTGGAAAATGTGCTCATATGTGTGTGGACACAAATGCATGCATTGGAACACTTGCTGATCTCACAGATCCACAATAAGACATCTGCATTTCAAAATGGAAATACCTGACATTTTCACTCTCTCCCACAAGAACAATTGTTACCAGGTCATCAAAAAGAGAGGAAGAGACATCCAGCAGCTCTATCAGTGCCTCATTCTGTTCATTGTCAATGGTAGGGTGCAGGGGGACAGCCTAGGTAGATTCACCTACTTCCCACCTCTTGGTCATAGTACTGTGGATTATATGACTTTTACTCCCTCAGCTCATTCATTGTCAAACCATTAAACCCCGCTGTCCAATTACAGACAAGTTACTCTGTTTATTTAAAGATCAGAAACTAAAATAGTAAATAACATAAACTAGTAAGCTGAACAATATCCTGAATTGATACAGACGGGAGCAAAACAGTGCAGAACAATACCAGAAAGCAATAGAAACTCCCAAAATCCAGACACCTAGATAGCTTTCGGGATTTTTTATACCCAAACAATAAAGAAGGCTCAATCTAGCAGTCAATTATATTAACAATATATTCAGACAAACTACAAAAGAGGCACAGTTAAAATTGACCACAAACAAACCATAAACTAAAACCAATAACAACTGGGTTTATACAGATTGTAAAACTAATAGGACAAAACGTTAAATGCTGTCAAACCAAAAACACAGAAATCCCCATAAAGCTGATGTATGCCTTCTCTACTGCAAGACCCGGAAACTCTATAACATACACTTGGACTAAAAAAAAACAATACAAACAACAATTGAAACCAATTGAGGAAGCAATCAACTCAAGTGATTTGTGGTAACATTGGAAACACCAAAACAAACCCCGACTCCATGAATTGGCTATACAACGCAGTGATACATGGACAACTCATTTCAAGACACTGTACCACCCTGTTCAAGTTGATGTAGGTAGAGAGTGATTCCATAGTCAGGAGAAGTTGACTAAATTGGATCAAGCTATAAAAGATGATCAAAATCCCTTAGACTCCCCAGTTATTGAACAGAAGCTGGTTGAGAAGTTTAAAGCCCTCAAATGCTAGACAGCTTGTGGACCTGATAGCATCTTGAATTAAATGCTAAATAAAACATGAACAAGAAATTCCAATTGGCTATATTAAATCTATTAAATTAGGTTCTGAGTGTAGTGTAGTGTAGAGTGTTATTTTCCTGATGTCTGCAATCATAGACTTATAGCCCTACTCTATAAAAATGGAGACAACGTATACCCTAATAAATACTGAGGCATCTGTGTGAATAGTAACCCAGGGAGGGTTTCCTGTTGTATTATGAATTCCAGACTTGTGAGCTTCCTTACCAAGCACAATGTCTTGAGCGGAAGCCATGTTGGATTTATATCAAAACAATGCACAACTGACCATATTTACACCATACATACCGTCATTGATAAACACATAAGCCAAAATAGACCCAAATTGTATGTATGTATGTTTCATTGACTTCCAGAAAGATTTCAATTCTATTTGGCACACTGGAAAATTCTACAACGTTATTGAAGGGGGTGTAGGGGGTAAAACATATGAAATATATTAAATCAATGTTTTCTTGGCACATGTGCAGCATAAAAAAGACCCAAAAACCCAAATTCTTTACCCTAGGCTGAGGTGTTTGTCAGGCCTCTAATCTCCGCCCTGCAATCTTTAATATCTATATTAATTAAGTGTTTACTATACTGGAAACGTCCTCTTTTCCTGCTGTAAGTCTCTATGAAATGCCTTCTTGCCTACTTTTCAGAAGATGACCTGCTTCTGCTGTCTCCCACAGCAGAGAACCTACAACTGAGCATGGCTCTGCTTGATCATTACTGTCAGACCTTGGCCCTGACATGATACCCCAATAAGACCAAAATAATGATATTCCCAAAAAGTTTTAGATCTCCGGATATTTTACCATTTTCTCCATTAGTACAAAACAGTACTGCACACACTACGCCTATTTATGATTAAAAATAAGTTAAAATGGACATTTCAATGAAGCAGTTCATGAGCTGAGAGGGAAAGTACAGCAGCCTTTCTGTGCCATAAAATATATATTTAAACAGAAAAAACAATTTTAAGGTGGTAAAAACTAATTGAGTGTGCTATTGAAATAATTGTACTCTATGGCAGTGAGGTGTGGGGTCTACTCACAAGCAAGATTTTACTCAAAGGGACCAACACACCATTAAGACCCTGTATGTACAAAACAGTTACATCGTGCAAATAAAGCCATTTTTGAGTTTGAATTTGAGACAGAGAGAAATAGAGAGAGAGAGAGAGAGAGAGAGAGAGAGAGAGAGAGAGAGAGAGAGAGAGAGAGAGAGAGAGAGAAAGAAAGACAGAAACATGGGCAACCTTCAGGAATTTCCATGTGAAAAACTGAAATATTTCAAAAGTAATGATTTGGATATTTACCTATTTCCCTATGGTAGTGATTTAAAGAAATCTAGCAGTTGCTTTAGAATCTCTGTGTGTGTGTGTTTAGTGCTGTCAATTACTGCTAGAGAACCTCAAAATTACTAATTTGCTGTTTCTCTTCCGTTAATTTCCCAACTGAACTCCATATCACTCTCCTACCCAACTTGAAAATAATTCTAAATGGAAAAATGTTCAATATAATAAGCTATGATGCTCAAGTCATTTATATTGGTATTTTTACTCTTTCCCCAAATCAAAGGGGGAAAAAATACTCAAATGGAGAACATAGGGGGGAGAGGGGGGGAACGTAATAGAAGAGGAGGAAGAAGAACGAGAAAAAGATGAAGAAAGAGACAATGTGGAGCATTCTATAGCCTTCACAGCGGGATATTTGGGTAAATTCCCACCCAAATTCCAGCTCACCGTGTATGAATAACTCTGGAGACCAGTGAAGAAAGTCCCCAGAGGTTGATTTTACCTTTGTAGATCTTGAGATCTAGTGCATATACTTTTCATCTGTTCTTTCATCTTTTCTTTTTAACTTGTTCTATTTAATCTCCGATTTCTTTTTTTTAATAAAGATCTCTGTTCTCTGTACCTTTGAACCGCAGCAACAAAACTGTCCCTCAAGAGTCTACTGGCATTACCCTGGCATGGGTCATCATAAGACAAAAAGCAAATCTTACACGTTAAAAATCTGTTTGTGGTCAGGGCCTAATTCTTAAAAAGATCATCTATTTATTCAGCTGTAAGAGTGCAATTGCCAACAGATGAATATAGGGGAAACCTATTTTTGTTTTGCTTTGATACATCTTTGTCTACCTTCCTGTCTTTTCTCTCTCTGTTCTTGTTTGAAGCAGTAACACCCACACCTTTAATTCAACTTCTATCCACCCTCCAGCCACCCCCCACCTCAGTAGGTGATGTAACCGTTTATTATTCATTGCTGTTGAGATTATTGCCCTGATCAGTATTCTTCTCATGATAGAGAGAGAAAGAAAGCAGAACAGGGAGCGAGGGGACATGGGTGGGAGTGAATGGAAAGAGACAGGATGTATCTTTTAAAGTCATTTATTTTCTCTGTGATGCATTTACCATTTGCTGTGACCAGGCATGTCAGTTTACAACAGAGAAGAAGTGGTTTCAGGGAGCAACATTAAAACATTCAAAACATTTTTGGTTGAATCATTATTAGCAGTAGTATAAGCAGCAGAGACACCAAGTCGGCCTTATTCTAGTTTGAATAAAGCTGATTCAAATCACAAAATACAAGGTTAAAGACTCTCATATTGGGTCTAAGTCATGTTTACTCACATCACTCTTCCCAAGGGGTGGCATAGCTCAGTGGGTAGAGCAGTGGTCTGGTAATTTGAAGGCTACAGGATTGATCCCCCAGTCCTGCAGAAATCATGTCAAGGTGTCCTTGAGCAAGACACTGAACTGTTCCCCAAGTGCCATATGTTGACAGCTCACTGCTCATATACAATGGCATGGGTTAAAATGCAGAGAAATCCAAATTTTTCCTTCCGGGAATGATGAGGGAGTACTATTTTCTTTCTGTTATACTTTAAAATCTGGATGCAAGCTCTTGATGAGTGATGGAATTCACACACCAGGCTAGGGGTACATGGAAACAGTTTAACTCTATCAATTTATAAAGGAAAATTTGGAAAAACAATTGCATATTAGCATCAAAATTGATGACATATTACAATTAAGTATAAAATACATGAGTGGAATGTATAATACAGGGCTATATATGTCATGAGTTTGTGTTACATATAATATATATATGATTAAGATGTATGGCTTTTCGTAAGTGCAAGTGACAGAGACTTCAGATGATGATAGCTTTTATGATCAGGAGTTGTTTTTTTTCAAAACATTTGCCCTTAAATCACATGATACAATATCATTGACCTTTGATCTAAGGTGCCCTGGTACCATGTACACTTATAAGCATCTTTATGTTCAAATATGATGTTTATTATGGACAATCGATTACTAGCACAGAAGTACAACAATAAAGCATGACTCAGATTCAGATCAGGGAGGCCATTCCTTCCAATAACATCCCTCCAAGTGTCTCCATCATTGTTGACATTTGCATTGAAATCTCCCAGGAAAATGACAGAATCCCCATGTAGAACTCTATTCAGGGTCTCCTTGAAGGCCAAATACTCTAAAGTATTGTTCAGTACAGAGGTACAGACAACGGTCAGAGTTTTTGCCCCGGTAACCCTAAAACATAGGGAGGCATTCCTCTCATCCACATGTTTAAATTCCAACATCATGGCACTGAGCCGGGGACATATTAGTATCCCTAAACCTGCCATCTCTCCCCTTGGGCAACTCCAAAGAAGGATAAAGTCCAAACCCTATCCAGGAGTTGGATTTCAAAGCCGATGCTGTGTGCAGAGGTGAGCCCCACCAGATCTACCTAGTCGTGTTCCACCTCCTCCACATCCTCTGGCTCCTTACCCCCAAGGAAGGTGGCATTCCACACCCCCAAATCCAGTCTATGTTGCTTGGTTCTGGTCTGTTTAGTCCCATTGCCTATCTGTCTGGCAGCACACCCTACCCCACTGGTTGTTCTTGTAGGTGGTGGATCCACAGATGGAGAAGTCCCCAGTTTGTCTTTTCGGGCTGAGTCCGGCCAGGCTCCATAGCAAACTCAGCCACTGGGTGCTCACTGATGGCCCCTCCTTCTGGGCATGGCCCCAGATGAGGACCCCGGGCTTCCTGTGGGCAGGGTATCACTTCTTTCCTGATGTTTCATCAGATATTTGTGACTCATTCATAGTCTGGTCCTTGACCTGAGACTAATTTACAATGAGAGACACTATTAGGAGCACTAGGCCCTGGATGACACAGCTATCAGGTTCATAGACACTGGGGGAGAGAGGAGGGAAGCTTTCAACTGATCATTATCTGGTGATGATTTGGATCAGTCGGAGAGGGAAGCCTCAAAACAGATCTGGTATCCCCAAACTATCATGCAGGTGAATTGGGAATACCAGAAGGCGGCCTCTTTCCAAGAACCCTTAAACTCCCATTGACAGCGGAGCTTTTCTGGCATCCCTCTGGAAGATGGGGACATTGAACCAGAATGGGCAATGTTCAGGCCTTCCATTATTGACTAATTGACTAATATCACCCGACATCTTTTGTCAGTATGCAGTATGTCCTAAGTGTCTGGCAACATGAACACAAGAAGAATCATACATCAACACTGGGTCTGTTTCAAATATCACCAACCCATGTCGTTATATTCCTTTCCACAAACACCAACAGAAGAAATTAAGGAAAAATACATCCAACTCTTTTTTCTGAGTAAGGTCATTACCTCAGGTGACAAAGAATACCTGTCTCCCTAACACGTCTGTTGTTACAAAGTCAGTCACTGGAGACTTTTGTGGGAAGGTCTGGTTTTCATTAGAAGTGTGTACAATGGGGATATCGGAACATTCCTGACTGTCATGAGGGATTTATATGATAAGAAAATATGGCAGGACTTTCAATACGTTAATGGACTACTACTTCTTCGAGAACCTAATAATTTTTGCCCTGATGATGAATGTCGACTGGTACCAACACTCTAAGCACTTTAAATATTCAGTAAGTGTCATATATATTCTTGTTTTGAATTTGTAGAGAGAGAATATGCCAAGTGGAGAATAATGCTTTTTTTCTCGTTAGAGCAGTTTAATGGAATGTTGGGATGGTACCATGAAAATAACATGAATATTGAGGTTCAGGTCATGAATTATTTTTAACAAGGTGAAGGTTAGATACCACTGCAAAGTGCATATCCTCCTAAATTTATTTACATCCAGTCCATGAAAGAAGCCGGTTTCTTTTCAGTCCATGGCACCACTGATGCAATATACATAAAACAGTTTTTGTGTATGTCTGTTATCTGCAACACTTATTTGACTATACATTGACATGGCCAAAGCATTACCCTGATTTCAGAATGTTGTATAAATAGAGTCTGATAAATGTTAAATAGACTTATTTTTATAGCACTTTTCTAGTCTAGCAACAACTCAAAACACTTTACAATGGATGTCTCACATTTGCTCAAGCATGAGGAATTAAGACCAGATGCCCCTTTATGACACCTTATGGTAGAATTGAACCTACAATGACTGGCTTAGAGATGCACACTCTTCTACTGGAAAAACTTTGTAGTCAATATGCAAAACAGTATATCCAGCAGCTCAATCTCAGAAACTGGTCAATTAGCAAATGTTTTCTGTGGAAAGGAACCCTTGGGTTGACACTGTGTAAGTAGTAGGGCTAAAATATCTGCATATTCATCTGCAAAGAGGTCTGTTTATAATTCGAAATTTGAAGAACCAGTCCTTTGACTCATCTACACAGGTAACTTCTTCTGAAATTGTAAAACAATTTCTTGTCATTTTTGTGAAAATATAAGCCTCTATTATACAGCATAAAGTGGTAAAAAAGCTGTAGCAGAACTCTCACCCAGACATGCATTTCTTGGGAAAACCTGCGGCAGTTTTGCAAAATTCTGGATACAGAGACGGACACTGCAGCATCATTCTGATATATTGAGTACATTTCAAGTATGTCTGTACTCAGTACCAAAACTGTGTAGTTAAGTCATACTAGAGAGAATATTTGTGGTAATTCTATTGTGCAAAGTAATAGAAATTTTATGTGCAGTAGATAACATTGAAAATTCAGGGAGTGCGGAAGAGAGGTGAAGGAGAGAAAGCAGGCAGGGTGGAATGGGAGGGGAACAGTATCAAGGGATAACTTTTTGACCGAAGAGTACCAGCAAGTGTGAAAGGGAAGATTTACAAGATGGTAGTGAGACAAGCTACGCTGCATGGTTTGGAGACAGAAGTATTGAAAAAGACAGGAGGCAGAGCTAGAGGTGGAAGAGTTAAAGATGCTAAAATTGTCACTGGGCGTGACAAAGAGGTAGAGGATTAGGAATGAGTAAATTAGAAGGACAGCTCAGGTTAGATGGTTTGGGGGGTAAAGTGAGGGAGACAAGATTGAGATAGTTTGGAGATGTTCAGAGGAGAAATTCTGGGTATATTGGGAAAAGGTTTCGGAATATGGAGCTTCCAGACAAGAAGAAAAAAGGATGACAGACCGAAGAAGAGGATTATGGCTGTGGTGAGGGAGGACATACAGGTGGCTGGTGTGACAGAAGAAGATGCAGAGTACAGGAAGAGCGGGAGATTGATGATCTGCTGTGGTGCCCCCTATGGGGAACCGCCAGAAGTTGTGGTAGTGGTAGCAGGCCATATTGAACATTCCAGTGCAAATGTTCCAGACTCTCACAATGCTGTTTTCGTCCCCTTTACTAAGCCCCTCCCACCATAAATGACCTCCACATCAGCCTTTAGTCATCTACAACCAAGAATGTCAAAATGAGACTCTGAAACCTGCATTGTAGTTGAAAATCTATCCATCTAAAGGATAATCTATTTCAACGAATCACTTGTTATACTAATATAATTAATATGAAGCAGCCATTTTGAGTTGGTATAGTTGATTTTTAGAGTTAAGGTTAGAAACACAAGCAACCAGCGGAGCAGAGTGGATGTAAATTGATTGAGTAAAAACCAGTCTCATTTGTGAAATAAGTTAATAGGAACACCCTCTTTCTGAGATGACCCATGATTGGCTAAAATCATTTGTCCTGGGTTACATTTTTTTAGGCCTGAATACAGAGCATAGACAAGGTTCATCTATTGTAGTTTTCTCTCAGACCACTGGAATAGCAATATGCACACAGGTTATCATGACATTTTTCCAAATGATGACATAAAAAATTGTCAACCACATCTTAAAGCAAAATATCTCTTGAAAGGGGTTAGTCAATTTTTTTTCTTTTTTTGGGAAGGGGGGTTCAAAGATTTTATATAATTCTCTGGCGTCCTAGTTGTGTTCCTCATGTATTCAAATCAGAAAAATCTAAGTTTGGTCAAGGTATGTGTCTTTCAGGATCAAAATACTGTTTTCCAAAGCCCATTTGAAAACTTTCCCCATGTGACCTGTTGTAGATTTCTGTACTTTCTTCACTCCTCATTATTACACTAGCACGTGCACCTAGAAGTCAGACATTGCAGGTTTTTATCCCACCATGGTGGCTCGGTAGATGTGAGGCATTCATTGTAAAGCACTTTGAATGGTCGTTAAGACTAGAAAACCGCTATATAAGAACAAGTCAATTTACCATTACAGTTACACAGTCAGCAAAGTACATGTGTGTGTATGTGCGTCTGTGTGTGTTTGGGGGGGGTCAAAGGAGGGTGAAATCAGTGCTCTGAACCTGTCACTGCTTTTTGTGAACACTCCACAAACCTGAAGAGTCAAAATTAGCTTTACTCGGTTAGCTGAGGGAGGACAACTATTTAAGATATATACTTGTGAGGTATAAGAAATTTTAACAATCATACACCGTTCACATCTTGGTTTCTGATAAGTTAATCCATGTTTTTCAGTGATGAAAAGATGTGTATCATAGTAATAGGATATTTGAAAGGGAGCTGTTCTGTGTTATTTCTCCTGTTTGTCAAACTCGTCATCTTAGTTAGTGTTATTTTTCCCAATGAGAGAATAGTGCTGCTTATCCGGTTTGATAACTGATTCCAAGCAACTCCAGCTCACGTTTTACACCAAACTGTTGTCCTTGAGAATATTGCTTTTGACTGACACTTTGAGGCTAATACACTCACGGGAACTTCACAAAATGAGATATTCTCATGTCAGAAAATGTTGTTGTTCTCATTTTGATTTGCAAATTGATCCTTAGACACTCATACAATATCTTATTCTAAAATAACTTGATAATGAAATTGATGATAGCTAGGTTTGGTAATCAAATGTTTTAAAAGGAACAAAATGAATAAAGCTATTTAGTTTAACACCAAGACCTATATGATTCAACAGATTAGCTATCAATTTCTAAAGTGTCTTTATCAATGATGTTAGAAAAAATTACAGAAGACAGGAGCTTTTCATTGAATAGCAATGAGAAACAGTCCAACGGAATTTCAGTGGAATATCACACCTAATCTAGGTCTTGGTAAAAGAAATGTCAAAAGATGGAGTAAGGGTAATGCCAAAGGCAAGAGAGGACTTGCAGTGTAGAGAGTTTGAGAGGAATTGGAAGAAGTCCACTGCATAATAGCAGTAGGGCTCAACTGCCAGGGACAATGGATGCAGTTGGATCATGGACTCAAATGATCAGTGTCCTGAAAGGAACTCGTAGGTATCGACCAGGGCAAGTTATCCTACCTTCTGCGTGTTGTGGCAGATCTCTTGCCAAATTCCAAACAACCTAAAAAAATGGGGCAAGGAAGACGAGCCATCATACAAGCATGTCTTGATGCATGCTCAATAATCCAGGTAGGGAAATCACAAAAGAGGTGAATCTGTTCAGCTGGATAAGAGGTTCATTTTAGAAACGTTTCGTCACTCACCAGGTGACTTCTTCAGTCTAAGCTGAAGGCAAACATCCCCCTGCTTATAAACAGTACCTTGCTGCCACACAACAATAGGTTGGTTTCACATGCAAGTTGGGTGATCAACTGCCCATTCAGTGACAATGGGCACCATTCACAGAGGATTGGGGGATGTTCGCGATCACAGCATTGTAAGACGTCGATAGGTGTACTCTCAAGCCACCGCCCCTATTCAAGGAGGGTCGCTCCCTCTTCACCTAGATGGCCTCCTTCACCCCCCTCTCAAACCAGCGTTCCTCCCTATCAAGGATGTGAACATCATCATCCTTGAATGAGTGGCCACTCGCCTGTAGGTGGGTGTAGACCGCAGAGTCCTGACCCGACGTGTTGGCTCTCCT
>OMLC01032047.1:3179-16184 GCA_900302585.1 Regalecus glesne
CTACGGGGAGTCTGAAAATTCTACAACACGGGATGTTTCCGGTGGTCACACACGGTGAGGGATTGTTTACTGCGGACAGGAGCCGGAGTGTGGAGGCACAACACGGATCCCTCTCAATGAAACCCGAGAAGAGTTTTAATTTACACCGAAATACGGCGAGAAAATAGAAACCACGGCCAGGTAATTGTAAATTATCTGACTTTATTCAATTTTCACTGAAAATATTGACCGATTTAAAACAACGTTACGTTGGACTGCTGCGGTTCCCTCCGCTGCCTTTCCTTTTCCTTTCTTACCGTTGTCTGTCTTTCCATCACCATAACTGTTCCCTTTAAGAGTGCTAGCATGCTAGGGTTACAAACTATTCCTTGTGAATGAAGACGCCGTTCGTCAACTCGAAGACGGTGCACTTTCTCATCTGGGGATGTGTTCTGTGGCTTTTGAGAGCGTTTGGGCTGCCCGGCGGTCAAATGTGCCTCATGTGGATTCTGCTTGCTCTTCAGCACTATATTGTTTGTTTAGGGAGTGAGATCATCTCTTCATAGCTGTCCCTCTTGACATCGTCGACTTCCTCAAACAAGGAAAAAGAGTCACACTGTGCAAGAAGTGCGACTGTGATTGTGGCGGGGAGAAAGGATGTCAGCGTTCTTGTCCGTCTATTTCTGTCACCGTAGCAAGCGTACTCGTCCATGACTCGTGACTACTGGAGGACGCATCCAGAATAAATCATTTCAGACGGGTCCAGATGTTCTATCAGAATAACTTGATCTGTGATGACAAGACCTGCTAATACCCACCGGTCCCTTTAATTAGCTGGTATGTTGGGTGGGTTGACATGCCTCTCCTCAAGAAGAGGAGTGTGGCTCATTGAGAACATACCGAGAGTGTGTGTGTGAGAGGTTTCATTTATGTAGATATTTCTCATCCTACTGTCTATGGAGGCTGCATAGCTGGATCCGAGTCGAGAAAATATTCTTACACGTTGGGAACATGGTGTTCTTATTCATGCTTCTATCCTATAGTTGTATGCACAGCTAGGAGGGATAATGTGCTGACTTGGTGTTCCAGATGATCTGGAAACCGTGGGCAGATGTCGTCTGATTTATTTTTTGCCTCTTTTCACTCTTTTGCAAGTGCTCAGCCGCAGCCTGTGACATCTCCTTCATGCTGATCAAGCAGAAAATGGCTGGCTTTGTGCGCTCTGAATTGCACCCACCACAATTTGATTTTCAGACTCATTGTGGATCATGCGATCATAAACAATAATTGAGGCTGAAGATTATTGAATCCTTCTCTCAGATGACAGCTTGCAAGCTCTCCTCAAGTTACATTTCTTGGGTCTGAATTTAACTCTTCTTTTACACTTAATATTCCCTGGTCTGCTCTCAGGAAAGTCAGAGACACATCGGCACCATGGCCTCATGACAATGGCGTAAGCTGTTTTTTCTGCTCTCAGCAAGCACAGCAAGAAGTAAGTATCCATGCTTAAGGACTTTATTATATACAGTTCCACAAATTCTTGATTTTTTTATCCCATGCATTAATTATCTCTTTATTTTCTCTGTCTTCAACATTTTCTCCTCTCCTCCAGCCTATCCCCTTCCTATCCCAGTTCACTCTACCTCACTTTCCCACCTTTCTTCCTCATTTCCTTTATTTTGTGCATCACTGATCCTATTTCCCTGCTCTTGCGATGGATGGCATGCAGCCCAGCGTCAATGCCAGCTACGTGTCTGCTGTCCCTGCCAACCGCAGCCTCTTTGAAGATGAGGACAGTGAGGACGAGGGTCCTTACATAGACCAGGCCGCGCTCCTGCCCAAAAATTCCACACCACCACTCCCAGTCATTCGCCACAGTCCAAAAGACTCCTACAGCCTGGTGTACATCATCTTTTTCCTGATGGGCATCGGTTCTTTGCTGCCCTGGAACTTCTTCATCACGGCCAAACACTACTGGCTCTTCAAACTGAGGAACAATAACAAAACCAACAACACCCGTGAGGACCTTCGCTCAGACCTCGGTGTGAGTAGGAGGCAAACTAGGCAGAACCGTTGTGCATGTGTTTGTGTCTGCATGCATGTGTGTGTATGAATGTATGCATGTTCAAGTGTGTGTTGGTGTTGCCCCAATGTGCATGTATGTGTTACATTTTATATGTCAACGCACAAGTATTTCTAGTGACTGGTGATCCCATGACCACTGAGAAGACTGAGTGTCTGTTCATGTCTCTTAGATCCGTGGCAACACGATTACACAATTAGAGATGCTGAATGGCTGGGTTAAACATAATAACCTGCGAGAGAAGAAAGGTCTACACAGCCGTGGAGCTGTGAAGTAAAAAGGGGCCAGTATTGTCCAGCCAGAACTTAATCATCTACCACTTAAGCATCCCAGCCCAGCTCTTGCATTTTTAATCATATCCAAGGTATTTTTAGTCCTTTGTCAAAGTGTTTTATTTATCAAGTGCAAACTATAACACAAGGTCATTCTGAGCAAGGTCATTCTTCAGACATGGTGAACAACACTGAGTATCAGGCATACAAAATATTAGATTATCAAAAAGACTCACAAATAAAGCCAAAAATGGCCAAAAAAAGAAGCAACAACATTAGAAAAAAATAGCAAAAGCATACTGTAAAGACAGGGCGTATGGACAATAAGAATAAGAGTACTACATGTAGGGGTGGCATTACTCAGTGGGTAGAGGAATTCTCTGGTGATCAGAAGGTTAAAATTTGACCCCAGCGCCTGCAGAGGAGCATGTCAAAGTGTCCTTGACCAAGACACTGAGCCCCTAACTGCTCTGCCCTGTTATGGACTGGTGACCTCTCCCCACCTTTCGCCCAATGAGTGCTGAGATGGACTTCAGTTCCCTCACATTGTTCACATTTAAGCATGTTCTTGTAAAAAGGTCCATCCTGTCATTTCTATCATTTTTTTCAGGACTACTTTGAAAGTTATCTGGCTTTTGCCTCGACAGTGCCTTCCGTGCTGTGTCTGGTTATCAACTACCTCCTAGTTAACAAGTTGGTACACACACACACAAACACACATATATCAAGCCTCACATTTTCCATGTCATCCCCATCATTTCTCTTTTCTTTACACATCATTCACCATTAGTTCTGGGTATTCAGTGTGCACAATGCTTCGCTTGTTCTAGTAACTAAGGCTTCAAGTCAAGAAGAGCATATAACACTTTTTTATTCCAAGTTAGATCTACTTGAACCCTGGCCTTTTGTGCTATTACACTAGTTCAGAGCTTTGAACTATCTTGTGTCAGAGATCACCTGTGGGATCTGTCCAGTCAGGTTAAGGATCTTTTATTTTAAGGGTTCTTCCCTCAACACAACAAGCTGCATTGTATCTTGTATGGATGGTGAATAGCTTCCCTATGCATCCTGTGGTTTTGGTTGTGTTGACTGTTTTGTTTTTGCTTAATTCCCAACTTTATTCCATTGTATTGGTGTTCTCAGTACAACCTCAGTAACTCACAAACGGGGACATTTGGGAGTTTTGCCTGCTCCTGCATGTAAACCTGTGCTAATGTACACGTGTGTGTTGGCAGGCTGTCTTCGAATGTACGGATCCTGTCTTCAATGGTTTTGATCCTGCTGGTGTTTGTGGTGACCACAGTGCTGGTGAAGGTGGACATGTCAACCTGTAGGATGGAGTTCTTTGCTGTCACCCTAGCCAGCGTGGCCCTGGTGAGTGGAGCGTCCAACCTCCTCTCCGGCAGTCTATTTGGGATCAGCGGGCACTTCCCCATGAAGATCTCCCAGGCTCTCATATCAGGTGATAATGTCATGCACTGTTGCAATGCAATTTACTAATGCAGGCCCAAGCTAGGTCAAGTATGTGGTTTACTGATTTTATTGCACATAAAAACGTTTTTTTAAAGTTACACTGAAAACCTTTGTACTTTATTTTTATGTCACAGATGGAGCATCCATAAGGGGTCCTTCACACAGATGTACATTGCTTGGGAGAAATGTCTTGAACTCACTCCCATGTATTTATTTTGACAGATCCTTCTGTTAGTGTGGCAGTGCTGTAATGCAGCCGCATTTCACTTTGTGTGGCAGAGTAAAGGGTGGAAAAGGTTAAATAGTTTAGCCTTTGATGAGATGCAGTGCATATTCATCTGTTGTATTGCAACAGTAAACCCATGAATCACAAGGGGGCCGGAACATTGGTAAAACGAAGAAGGAAAGGACTAACAGGGGCCCTAGCACCAGCCTTGATATTCATGTTGTGGTGTAGTTTGCTCATGAATATCAAGGAGTGCACATAGAACCACACACCCTCTGATTCAGATGTCTGGTGATCTTTGGTTTGCAGGACCTCTTTTTGCAGACACACTGTTGATGCTCATCCTAGTTGCCAGTTAGAGTACCTGTGGAACTAATGCCATGAAAGCCCCTTAAACATCTACACAGGGTATTTTGAATTAGTGTAACTTATAAAGGTCTCATGTTGTGCCTGCTCACATCTCACAAGTTTGCCACTCTTCAATTTGTCACATCTTTTGTCCCAGGCCAGGCGATGGGAGGCACTTTGAGTGCAGTGGCATCAATGGTGGACCTGGCGTTGGCTGATGACGTGACCGACAGTGCTCTGGCCTACTTCCTGACAGCTGACGTCTTCATGATACTGTGCATCATCGCATACCTTCTTCTCTCCAAGTTGACATACTCACGGTCAGTGACTAACTAGATATATTCCCTTCAACATGAACATGTACCAAATTTGTATTTGATTCCCATTTCATACACTTAAGTTAGCCCACATTCCTCCCAATCCCCTCACGATTTACACTTGACTGAAATGACAATTTCTTGTTTGTGGACACCGAGACACTTAAACAAGCTAGAACCTCCCTGACTTTAGATTAAGTCAAGTCAATTTTATTCATATACTCGCTCAATTCTCCAGAACACATCGGTGAGTTATCACAGGTGAACAGTGCTTAATTTGTAAATCTGGAGATGCCAGAGCAAAAAGTGCTGCAAAAAGTGCTGCATAAAGTGCTTTCCCATGGCCATATGTTTAACTGCAGGACTTACAAGTTTAACATTAGCTACATTTCAAATAAGTTTATCCTAGTCACAAACCTCGCTGATCATCACGCAAATGCCCAACGCATAGCAGTGGTGTGCTGAATGTAGGCTAGCTAACTGGACAGTCGAGTAGAAATGTTGTTCTTGACAGAATTCGTTGATGTGATTGGCTATTATCACTGTATTTATCTGCAATTGACACGAGTGATTTACGGGGAGGGAAAACTTTTTTGTGTGTATGTGTTTTTCTTTTGGTTTTTTTTTGACGGACGAATCATTGATATGATTGGGGATTATCACTTGGGAATAGTAGGGACAACTTTTTTGTAATCAATATGAGAGGTACTGGATCCACGCAAATAGGTCCCGAAGTGCAAGCAGTTCAAAACTTAGAGGTCCCGGAGCTTCTCTGGCTAGCTCTTGCACAAAATTAGCACTGCAGTAGAATAAATGCATTTGTATTGCCACAGTATGTACACATCTTTTAACATTTCCAAACATAGTCTCAGATGTTGTCTCAGTAAAGCACCGTTTTACCATCACACAGAGAAGAGACATTTCATAGCTGCATGAGAGGTTTTTTTTCCATGTCACCATTCGTTCCCACATTGTGGGGTGTACATTGACTTAGATTGAGTTTAGGAATTAAGACTAGATGCCCTTCCTGACACCCCTCTGTGGGCTTGAATCCACACCCACTGGCCCCTCAGTTCCCACAGTGCACACTCTACCTCTGAGCTCTCAGGATAGGATGAGAACATCTCTTACCTACACAGGTTTAATGTATCTTAGATGGATGAAAGCAGAACCTTCACCGTAGCGAAGTTTAGATTAATTACACATCACAGAGATGATTGACAGACACCATATAGTGAGAATCTTTCCCCCTCAAAGAGCCAAAATACACCGCCCCCCCACACACAGACACATCACTTGGTGTGCTTTATTTTCCACCACGCCTATCTGCTGTCCTTGAGGTCATATTATTCATTGCTTGTCATCTTAATTTTCTTGTTTTTATTTATCCAAGTTGTGATGATCTAATAAGCCCTCAGCTTTTCTTATCTCTAATTGGTATTTTATCAAGCATTCAGTCTCCAGCATCTCTCTCCTCCATCTTTAAATGGCTGTTTCCATGTTGTGTCACTGAATAAACTGAAACCTAGGGCATATAGTGTTTATGACGATCTCCACCGTTTGTTCTTTAAGTCTTGGAAAAGTAGGTGGATGGTGTTAACTGAAACACACGATCAGATAAGTCACCCTACAGGTGACCTCATCAGTCTGAGCTGACTGCAGCCCCCCCCCACATAAACGGTACCACACAACAATAGGCTGGGTTCATATGAGAGTTGGCTGATCAACTGCACATTCAGTGGCGATGAGCACCATTCACAAAGGATTGGGGAATATTTACAATCACAGCATTATAAGAAGACGACAGATGTACTCTCAGGCCACCAATCCTATTCAATGATGGTCATTCCCTCTTAACATAAGTGGCCTCCTTCACCCCCCTTTCAAACCAGTGTTCCTCCCTATCAAGGATGTGAACATCATCATGCTTGAATGAGTGGCCACTAGCCTGTAGATGGGTGTAAACCAGAGTCCCTGAGAGTACATCTATGCAGTCAATGACCAACTTGCACATGAACCCAGCCTTTTGTTTTGTAGTGATATTTATTTATAAGTCAAGTGGTAAATAGACTTGTTCTTATGAGGCACTTCGCTAGTCTGAAGAGCAGTCAAAGCGCTTCACAATGAATCCCTCACATCTACCGAGTAACATGGTGGGACACCCCCAACGCCTGACTCCCAGGCGTGTGCCCCCACCGCGGTTCAGCGGGTGGTTGCTGTTCATGTGGTCAGTAAGTGTACTTCACATGTTATCACATTAACAAATCAAAAATGGAACGACACAAATCAGACAGCTGAATGGGAGAACTGAGACGAAGTCTCTCTGCAGCCCAAAACCAGCGAACTGGAATGAAGCCGCTCTTTTCATGATGTGCTTATTCTTAAAGATGATGTGCTTCTTTCCGAGAAAACAGTTTATATTTTACTGTCATTTGGACTTCAGAAGTTCACCAAGTAGGCCCATGAGATTATTCTACTATACTCTGTCTTTTGTTTCCCTGCCTAGACACTACATGTTGGCAGGGACTTGCACCAGTGGGACGATGCCATCGGCAGGAACCATTCCGCCACTGCGGCCCATACTCAGGAAGATGTGGGTGCT
Organism: Regalecus glesne; assembly: GCA_900302585.1. Lineage (NCBI taxonomy): Eukaryota > Metazoa > Chordata > Actinopteri > Lampriformes > Regalecidae > Regalecus > Regalecus glesne. The sequence goes on from OMLC01032047.1 coordinate 10,480, forward strand.
GGGTCTCTGTGTCTTCTACGTCTTCTGTGTCTCCATCACAGTGTTTCCTGCCGTCTCTTCGGGCATTCAGTCTGTCCACAGGGACACGGGGAGCCCCTGGACCACTACCTACTTTGTCCCCCTCACCAGTTTTTTTCTATACAACTTTGCAGACTACTGTGGACGGCAGGCTACAGCCTGGCTTCAGGTGCCTGGCCCCACCAGCCGGATACTGCCCATGCTGGTGCTAGTTCGCACTGTGCTTGTGCCCCTCATCATGCTCTGTAATTACCAGCCAAGGGACCACCTCCGCCTCGTGGTGTTCAACCATGATTTTTACCCTGTGCTCTTCAACTGCCTGCTGGGCCTCTCCAACGGCTACCTGGGTACCCTCCCTATGATCTATGGGCCCAAGGTGGTGCCACGGGAGCTGGCTGAGGCTACAGGAGTGGTCATGTCCTTCTTTCTCACTTTAGGACTGGCCACGGGCTCCGCCCTTGCAGTGCTGGTTGTGCACTGTATCTGAAGTAACTCTACAGGAAGGCATGACAAGTGCCTCTTTATATATAAGGGTACAAGTGTGCCCCCTGCTGTTTAATGTGAGTACAGCAAGGCACAGTAAGGATACTAACACAGCCTTATTTTTGTGGGAGGTGGGTATAAGAGTCCTGGAAGGGTTTTAAGAAACCCTCTTTTTCCTATGCATACTCCTCCATGGTGCACATTAACAGATGTGGAGATAAGTTTGTAATGATCTAGTTCATGGTTTAAAAATCTGGAGGCTGTGGTGAGCAATCATGTCCAGAAAGTGGAGAAATGATCAAATGGGGATATAGGACACCTCAGGAATGAATAAAGATGAAGTGCATTACATAAGTAAAGCTTATCCTCTTTTTTATTTAATTTAAAATTGTAAAGCTCAAGAGTCTGGATTGATTTTATGGGTAGAAGTCTGTTCTACGTGCTGAGAGTCATTGAGAAAGACAGTTACCCCAATCGCTCTATGTGATGGACTGGTGACCTGTCCAGGGTGTTTTCCTACCTATTCCTCAATGAGCACCGAGATAGTTTCAGGTCCCCCTGTGACCCCATTTTGGATAAGCAGTTGACGACAGATGGATGGAATGTACTTATTGTGAAAACTTTTTTTTCTTCATATCACTAATATTAGTACAACCATATGCACAGCAGCCAGGTACTTTAAAGCTTGATATCATGCAACTTGTAACAAGATCTATGCTTACTGTGCTTTTGGGGCATCACAAGATGGCACTGATCGATTTTTGTTAGGTTCAATTATTTTTTTACCAAGATAATAGGGCTGCTCGACCCAATCCTCTTTTAGATCAGTGGATGAGGCCGGATGAGAGTGCTTGTGAGATGTTTTTGTGTTCAAGGACATGTTGCTGCAGTATATAGTGGAGTCAGATGATGTAGGGAGGGTAACTGCAATGTGGAAAATTTCAAAGTGAAGAAGCAAAAGCACTGGGAGGGAAATCATCAAATTCAGCAGTACCCAAAAAGAATTAAGGAAGAGAAAGTGAACAAGACAACCAGTATTGTTGTATGCAGTGTGACCTCCGGTGGTGTAGGGCGTTAAGGGGATGTTCGGCGCATCTGGTGGGGCATACTTGTTTAAGCTTCACATGGGTATAGGGGTTAGGTTGGATAAAGTATTCTGGGTTCGTTACTGTCCTCCTCTGGGTCGTCCAGGATTCCAGTTTAGTGAAGGGAAAGTACTCCGCTTCATTCTCCTCCAACGTCCCCCCCTATTTAAAATAAAAATGTGTGTGTGTGTGTGTGTGTGTGTATATATATATATATATATATATAATTTTTTGGTGTATTTATTAGCTTGAACAACTTTACAATCCCTATATCCTTTGGCTTTTCACATTGCTTTTTCAGTGTTTTCACATTAATTCTAATTGTATCATTTAGACCTATAAGTATTCCTGCTTATGGTAAAGGCCTCCCACATCTCATTTATTTTATCTTTTTATAGAGGGGATAGATGGTTCTTAATTCGTTTCCATATGTGCACAACAGCATAACCTGCATTTTATAACCATAATGATAACAAGTGAATTTCCATACCAAGTCCATTCAATTATTTATCATTGCATTGATAAAATTGCTACAGCCGAGATTAAAGTGATGTGTGTTTTTTGTAGGAATTAGTTATATTTTCATGGTAGAGACTAGGAATGTTTTTTAGGTTATACAATACATAGTATATAATCATGGATTTTTACTAGCTTGTATTTAAATGTACTTGTGGGTTTTTGAACCAATATTTTACTAATCATATGCCTCAGATTATCTACCCCCCCCAGGTTAGGAACCCCTAAAGGGTCATTAAAGCCACAGATCAAGCAATAGGCATCCCGGGCAATTCGGGTGGGGAAAAAAAAGGGGATTATTTTTTAATTTTTTTAAAAGTTGTATGCTGAAGTCAGTCAGGAAGCATGCTGAATTTTGATTTTGCAAGGACCAGATGAACTTTTTGGTCCTTTTGGCAATGGTAATTAACAGTACTGCTGGGGAAGGAAAATCTCAGAGAATGGAATATTGTAGATGCAAGGACATTTCTGGGTGCTGTTGGATTTTCTTGAGGTGTTCAGTAGCTGCTGAGAGGCTTCAAGTCCCTCAGAAACCTGAGAAATAACTACATCAGCAGAACTGTCATGAGATGCAGGAAGGATATGGAAAGAGGAATGCGTTTCGCTTGAGTAATGTAATTGCTGTGTTTTGGTCATGCTGGCATGCGTCTGTCTAAACCACACAAATATAACAAAATCATCTTGGCTGGATAGTCACAGGAGAACACTACAGTGGATTTGGATGTTTTAATTCAATTGTTAAAAATTTTGCAGATCACCTGACAATTGTTTCAGTAGATGAAGCAGACTGTGAACACATGTTGCTTAAGAGTACATTGGAAATTTACAAACTGAGTAAGAGAGTGCAAATGACAGGATAAAGAGGGGTTACAAGCTTCAAACACATTTTACTTCCCCATCAACTAGAACACATACACACACACACACACACACAAAGTAGAAGTTGGTTGTCTACAAAATAAAAGTTCCACTTGTTCCAGGGCAAAACCAAAACTTGAACTGGTTATGAGCAGTTTCCCCCCTTCCATTAGCTCTTACAGGAAGAAGGGTAGCATATGTAGCATCGACCAATCCATTAGAGATAGCAGTTTAATATACACATCACACCGTTCCTTTTCTGAGATACTGTGCTTGCAAACACACACCAAGTCAGCATAGCCTGACTTCTGCAAATACCTACAATAAGTCGTATTCAAGATGTAAAGCAGTAACCAAAACAACCAGTCAAGCACTATGTATTCAGTTACCAATGTTCCCCCTAACAAAAAAAAGTGTCCAGAGTTCCTTTCCCTGCAGTGCCTTTCAAAATATGTGTTAAAATCATTTTAACAAATTGCAGTTAGGTCGATTCCATTTTATAAAGGGAACGGGATAGATTCATTAAAACAGAAGCAGCACTACAGTAATTCCCTACAGGTCAGACTTCGCCATTCCTCCTCTTCAACTATGCCCACACATGACGTTTGCAGTGAGCCACGGCCTGAGAGGGGAACAAAACCAATAGTTAGGTCACATGAGATAAGCAGGTCTCTCAAACTGTACGGATTGCATTGCCATTCCAGGCTTAGAATTTGTCCAAGTCTTCGAGGAGGTGCATTACAATGCCAGCATGATCTCTCCGTGGCTTTAAGAACTATGAACACAGGTGAAGAGACGGGCTAGTGTGCTGTAGTTACTCACGTTGCACCGCGTGGCTGTTTCCATGTTCTTACACCAGAATGCAGGTCCCCAGCTGCACTGCTCTGTTCCAAGGAGCCTTTTCACAGTTTCAGGGCATGCTCCTAATTTCTGTTGCGCCAGAATAATAAATAGAAACCAGTGTCACAGGTCGGATGATCATTTGCAAAATAGAATAGACCGTACCCAAAATTACATCATTTACAGGTTAGCATGCAATGCACCTTGGAAGTTGTGGTCATGCTGCTTATTTCTGTTGCTTGCTACTGTATCTCAAACACGCACGCATTTAAACATCTCATTTGCCAGAAAATGTGTTGAGGAAACAGTGAATATCAAACCCCTAGCTTTTTTAACCGCTCTTGTCTGGGAAACCTGCATACGAAAGCCACGAGGAGCAGATTGTTGAGGGATGAGATGTTGGTGTGAGGCCAACTGGAATGTTAGTTGTTGTTGTTGAAGAGGCAGAAACTAACAAAGACGGGTGGTCAAAGAGTCTAAAAGTATTTTCAGATTGTGTTAGCAGAAATGTTCAAGAGCACATGATAACCAATGCCATGATAATGCCCAAAGGCATTATACCCAAGGTATATCGAAAGAAGAATGAATTCAGCAAACTGTCCTGATGTATGCTTAATAATCCAGGTAAGGGAATCACAAAAAGAAGTGAATCGGTTCAACTGGATCAGAAGTTCATTCAGAAACATTTTGTCAATCAAACAGGTGACATCTTCAGGTCCTGGGCTCCTCTCACTTGGCTCCTGGAGGCCAGTTGGGGAAACCACACTTTACCAGGGCCTGTTTGATATGAGATTTCTCTTCCTCCCCGGCCGCTGAGTCAGTGGGGACCTTGTCAGCTCGGGATACCAAGCAGCCTGAGCTGACAATGCGAAGGGAGAAGAGGAGTCTGAGCCCAGACCGGTAGTGATTCCGTATGTGGCGGGAGTGTCGGAACAGCTGAGACGTGTATTTTCAAAACATCGCGTCTCAGTTGCTTTCAAACCCCTGAACACACTGCGGCAAAAGTTGGTCCACCCCAAGGATCGGGTCCCCCGGCACAAACAGAGTAACGTAGTGTACGCTGTTAAATGCCAGGAGGACTGCAGTGACTTGTACATCGGGGAGACCACACAGACGCTGGCTAAAAGGATGGCGCAACATAGGAGAGCCAACACGTCGGGTCAGGACTCTGCGGTCTACACCCACCTACAGGCGAGTGGCCACTCATTCAAGGATGATGATGTTCACATCCTTGATAGGGAGGAACGCTGGTTTGAGAGGGGGGTGAAGGAGGCCATCTACGTGAAGAGGGAGCGACCCTCGCTGAATAGAGGTGGTGGCCTGAGAGTACACCTATCTGCGTCTTACAATGCCGTGATCGCGAACATTCCCCAATCCTCTGTGAATGGTGCCCTTTGTCACTGAATGTGCAGTTGATCACCCAACTTGCATGTGAAACCAACCTATTGTTGTGTGGCATCAATGTTCTGTTTATAATAAGGGGGGACAATTACAGTCAGCTCAGACTGAAGATGTCCCTGTTTGAGTGACAAAATGTTTCTGAATAAACTTCAGATCCAGTTGAACTGATCCACCTCTTTCTGGGATTCCCATACGTGAATTATTGAGCATGCATCAAGACATAGATAGAGGGGGGGGTTACAATTTAAGAGGAAAATTGAATTTTAAGAAACACTCGGTTTACACAACTCATAGAAGTATGTGTATTTCAAATTGTGGGGTACATTCGCGGAATAGTTTAGATACACGGGGGCTCAGTGGGTAGAGCCTACGCCCAGGACTCAGGCATTGTGGGTTTGTATCCCGCCGTGTAGCTCGGGAGATGTGAGGCATTCCTGGTAAGGCACTTTGATTGGTCATTAGACTAGAAAAGCGCTATATAAGCATAAGTGTAATTTACTGTTT